>JAWZYT010005485.1:17500-65235 GCA_034508575.1 Petrolisthes manimaculis
ATCATTATTATTAAAGGACTGACTGCTCTTGTTCCTCCTCCTTCTCCTCTATCTCATATAATATTTTAGACACTTTCTTTCAATTCTTCAACTGTCCTTAATTCATTCCTCTAATTTCATTTCGTTAGTGTTTCTTGTCTCTATATCTATCACGTTGTCCCTCATCCTACACATACAGGGTATAATATATATATATATATATATTCCATGTAAGTCAAGGATAGTCTTCTTTCTGTCATCCTCAGATCGTCAATCCTATCTCCAGTTACCGGTATATGTATGTGTACACTTCCATATTTCATCAGCTCTTCCCCCTCGCTGGACCAACGTTATACAAGGCCTCACTTGTTTTTATATATAGGTTTGTATATTGGAAGTAGGGTTTCATCTCCGTGACGAGTTATGTGTGTGTGTGTGTGTGTATGTGAGTGTGTGAAGTGCTGGAAGGAGAGTGTGCGTGTGTGTGTGTGTGCGTGAAGAGTATATGAGTGTCGTACGCGTGAGTGACATCGCGTGCGTGTGTGTGTGTATGTGTGTGTGTGAGGTGGTCAGAGGTGCATGGATGGACTGGGGTGCAACAGGGTGACCTTCCACAACTCAAGTGACCCCCTTGCATAACAAACATCAACCTTGTGCCGGATATTCGGTGGACTGTGGTCAATCTCCTGGCAGTAGTAGTGGTGGTGGTGGTTGTGGTTGTGGTTGTGGTTGTGGTGGTTGCGGTTTTGGTGGTGGTTGTGGTGGTGGTGGTGGTTGTGATTGTGGTTGTGGGTTGTGATATAGTTATGGACGAGACTATTGATTGTGGTTGGTTGTTGACGAGAGAGGTGTGGTGGTGGTGATGGTGATAGTGGTTTTAGATACTGGGTTTAGATAGTTTTTTGAGAGAGAGAGAGAGAGAGAGAGAGAGAGAGAGAGAGAGAGAGAGAGATTGAATGATGCGTATATTACCATGTACAGTTGCGTCTTAAAGTTTGTGTAACATTCGTCATGGAGGGTTCATGTAGAAGACGTGTCAATCATCTTTCTGGACAGCAAGCAAGTCATTTGGTCAAAGCTCAGGAGATTTGGTGTTGGTTGATATCACACAACACCACAACACAATGTTACTTATGTTACTTCATGTGTTAGTAGTAAGAGTCACTACCGCTCATTATTATTAGTGATCTGACATACGGTAATATAGTAGTAGTAGGAACGGAAAAGTTTCATGATCCACGAAGAAAGAATAGAAGATTTAGCCACTTTTCTTCTGCATGAATTAAAAACAAAGCCAAACAAGCACTGTATACACACACACACACACACACACACACACAGTTGTGGTAGTAATGGTAAGTGTGGTTGAGTGACATGTGTTGTGGTAGAAATGGTGGTGGAAGTGACAGCTGTAGATATATAAGTGATGGTTGTAATCAATAGTTTTGTGTTGTGGTTCGACAAGTTTGATGTGACAGTATAAGTCAAGGTATCGTATATAGAGAGAGGAGTTGAGGGAAGGACTTGTGAAAGAGTGTAGCCTAACAGTGAAAGGTGAGGTGTGACTACAAGTGGAAAGGTGCGTCAAAGGGAGAGGAGAGTGTAGGCTATAATAATAGTGTAAGTGTGTGAATGAGATTGGGTGTGGCTAAGGAGGCTGACCTCTGAACTGCTACAGCCACAAGGAGCAGTAAAGGCGGAAAAGTAACTAGTGAGGCAGAGGAGGAGGAGGAGGAGGGCAACGAGACTATAATAATTATGTTCACAGATTTTACCTCAACCGTGAAGAATCTATTGTAAGGACGAAAGAAGGAAGGAAGGGGGATTGTAGTGAGAGAACAACTTTTTTTATGTTGTAGAAGATGAATATACAAACAAAGAGCCTGAAGGTGTAGGAATGTATATAGGCTATAGAAAAGTTATGAAAGATGTAGGAAGGTGTAGGGAATGTTTGAAAGGTATAGGAAGATACGAAAGATGTAATAGGAAGTCGTAGGAAAGGTGTAGAAATGTGTGAAGGATGTAAGGAAGGTGTAGAAAGGAAAGAATGATGTAGGGAAGGTGTAAAAAGATATGAATGATGTAGGGAAGGTGTAGACAGATATGAATGATGTAGGAATGGTGTAGAAAGATATGAATGATGTAGGGAAGGTGTAGAAAGGAATGAATGATGTAAGGAAGGTGTAGACAGATATGAATGAAGTAGGGAATGTGTAGAAAGGAATGAATGATGTAGGGAAGGTGTAAAAAGATATGAATGATGTAGGGAAGGTGTAGAAAGGGAAGAAGAGTGCAGTAATTATTATATTGGTTAACTTTCACTAGTGTCTGTGGTTCAGTACTTCCGGTGACGTCACAACACAACAACACCTCCTTAGAAAACATACACACATACACACGCTCTCTCTCTCTCTCTCTCTCTCTCTCTCTCTCTCTCTCTCTCTCATATAATTACATGCATTGGTTCAACTACATCATTTTTCACTCTGCTTGAAATATTATCAAAATTAATTACAAACCATTATTCTTCTTCTTCGTGTTACAGATGTTGATTAAATAAAGACGATATGTGCCACACTTTATCTTTCCTCTACAATGACCTTTACTAACATAACTATTTTTAATGTTTAATCTCTCTACTCATATTTTTTTAGCTTTACGTAATTGTCTTGTTTTTATGTATCTTTATAATGTTTCTACTTAGAATTTAAAAAAAAAAAGCCAGTGCTTCTATTAATGCTAAATACTGCACTCTAAGTCTATATAACTCCTTTCCAGGTTGGTTAACACTGTCTTCACTCAACGCTGGAGCACCAAGTCCAGGGATGCAGAACGAGTGAGTGTTAAACTTATATTATATACTCTCTGTCAACACATTATATATACGGTACATTTTTAACTCTATATCTCCTGCAGCATATTATTTACACTTGTCTTTGTACTGTACTTTTTGTTACACCGCTCCACCCCGAAGGGTGGGTGGTGTATTGTTTTCGGTGCTGGATATTTATTTATTTATTTATTACACCGCCCCACCCCGAAGGGTGGGCGGTGTATTGTTTTCGGTGCTGGATATTTATTTATTTATTTATTTATCTGTTCGTGTGTCTGTTTTAGGTCTAGTGTCCACATTTTTTGCCATATGATGTTCATTTTTATTCTATTGATAGATATTCATCATAAAACAAAATGATTAACTTTTGAGCAAAATCGGTCGAAGGTCAAGGTGACAAAAAAATAAAGATAACAGAGGGCGAGTGGTCGCTGGCATCTTTAAGGGGCGGTGTTGCCATTGAATGATGTCTTTTTACTGTTGATTTCTTTATTATTTTTATGTGTGTATTATGTATGTATGGGAGGTTTAGTGTTTTTTTATTACACACACACACACACACACAAGTGGGGTATTATTACAGTAAGAGAGTTCTGAGGAGTAATATCCAGTGTAATAACTATATGAGATAGTGTGATGCAACTTTGCTATGAAGAGAGAGAGAGAGAAAAAAAAAGAGAGGTTATAGTGTAGCAGTAGTAAAAGAGGAACCATTGATGAGAAAAAAAGGCCTCTGACTCCACCTTGTCCAAGAATGTTGTGAATTTTGAGCCACACTACACATGAAACCCATCCTACATACAGAGTCAGATGAAACCCCTATATAGAGACAACTGATGTTTAGGTTATATTAACACTTTGTCCTTCACGTTGCTTACCTCTTTGATGTGTGGGATCTAAAATGGTCTCGGCTCTGATACTTACTGTGCAAATATGTACAGTCACAATTTAATAAATATGCAGGTGTGCTTCGAATTCCTGGAGACAGTAGATAAATGCACAATTGAAATTACTTCGTTGGTGAAATTGAACTGTTCGAAGCTTCAACCAAACCTGTATACTTATTACTGCTCGTGTCTGTACACTTTTGCAAACATTTTCAACATTACTGGAATCACCACGCATGATGCTAATCTCGCTCTACACAACTAACTCTATTTTAATAATGCTGTTCCTGTCTGGGGAAAAGTTTAAGCCAAGCACCAATAGTAATGATTGTGGCCAAATTTTAAGAAGCACAAGAACTAGTGTCATCCAGACACAAAGTTGTAGTGGTTAGTGTTATTAATTCTGTGTGTGTGTGTGTGGTGGCGGGGAATGTCACTCAAAATAGTAATTTGTTGAGGTTTGTTCTGGTCTGATGGAACCTTGTGTCACTCTCACAAAGATCACACACTCAACAACACACAATTTACTAATACTATATTCTTCAGCTGTTGTATATTGTTAAGCACTTGGCTCCTGTATTTTGGCACAAATAGTATTCATTAAACATTATATATCAATTCATTACAAAGTTGTATATATATATATATATATATGGAGTGAATATAGCTTTATTTAACATTAATATCATACCTATACAACAACACACACTTTACTAATACTATATTCTTCAGCTGTTGGCTCCTGTATCTTGGCTCAAAACTTAAAGTATTAATTCAATACAAAGTTGAATATATATATTGTATATGTAGCTAATATAACTTTATTTAACACTAATATCATAACTATACAACAAAAAACAACAAAATTCAGTTAATATAACTTTATTTAACACTAATACCTATAAAACAACAAACATTTCATTAATGTTATAATATTCAGTTAATATTACTTTATTTAACACTAATACTTATAAAACAACAAACATTTCATTAATGTTATAATATTCAGTTCTTGGCTCAGAGTGACATTCCTTATTTGTCATGGCTCCAATATTATTCACCAAACACAGTGTTATAGACATATAGTGTAATAAATACAAGGTTATAATGTTATTATTCTATAATTATAGACATATAGTGTTATAAATACAAGGTTATATGTTATTATTCTATAATTATGGACTGAATATAACGTGTTTTGGATACATTAATAGACATATAGTGTTTTAAATAATAGGTTATATGTTATTATTCTATATTAGCAGCGATACCCGACGTTGTCCGGGTGAAGATCCTACATGTGGTTTTGTCAATAAATTTCCTTTAATTATTTTTATGTGAACTTATTAGGAGGGTGGGAGGAGTCCATTATCCGGTGTGGTTGCTGGTCCCCCAGAGAAACCATGCCAGCTTTACAACCACAAAAGTTATCCATGACACAACTACAACAGAAGGTGGCATTGTAACAGCCACGATTAAATAGCAAGGCCCGAGTGGCGAATTGGTAACAGCCTTCGGCTTGGGCTGCAGAGGTACTGGGATCGAACCCTCCCAACCCCCCCCCCCCCCCCATTGGTCATTAAAAAAAAAAATTGTAGGTTGAGGACGCTTCCCAGGCTTCACTAATCAAAATGGCGTATTACTGTTTACTCTAGGTCAAACGATGTGGCCGTGCATAGCGACTAAACACACACACAGACAGACGGAGTGTTTTGTATATAGAGATGGAGTGAATATAACGTGTTTTGGCTACACTGGCGCTCACATGAAATGGAAATAAATACCTGAGAAAGAAAGACAACCAAAGTAGAAACCCAGGTTCTTCATTCACCATTCCAACCTTAAACTGAACTATCATCACTCAAGTTAATATTATATAAGTTATAATATTATATAAGTTTAAGGTATACAGTAAAGTTCAGACTGAGTATATTAATGAGTGAATGAGAGAGCATGCGTCAGTCACTATATATATGAGACAAAGTGAGGGTCGGGCTGCACTATTGGTTGACAACGAGAGGAAGGAAGGAAGGTGACTCACTTCTTCATATTATAACAAAGGTATATACAACAAACTACAAGTTGGTTACAGTGAGTAAGAAGTAAGGAAGGAAGGAAGGTGACTCACTTCTTCACATTATAACAATTGTACCGTATATACAAGTTAGACTCATTGCAGTTCATTTAAGGAGAAAACTTCTTTTTGGTACATTTAAGTTTACTGAGTCTTCCAACCTATGCCACAAAACAGGTCCCATTATCATATATACTGGGGTAGTCTGTTTCATGGCATTGTTTACAGGAAGCAATAGCTCTCCATTTCTTAGACCCAAAAGATTCCTTTCAGTGGTAGACCTAATATGTTTTGGATGCATTGAAGGGCTGATGATTCCTCCAAATTATGGAAGGAAGAAAGAGTGTGGGACATTGATAGAGATTCATTTTGTGCTTCGGATCAGGACAAAACTAGTCACCTCCAGTACACTTACTTGGCTACTCTACTATGTATCCTCATTTATTATATTTCCTTGTTATGTTGACTTCTCGGTTGTTTGGGTTATATTGTGTCGGTCATACTAATCTTTCATCGATAATGTGTTGTACCAGAGTTCACGAAGGCATTGTATTTCCTCAGTACTGCTTTCAACATGTTATTTCCTCAGTACTGCTTTCAACATGTTATTTCCTCAGTACTGCTTTCAATATGTCATCCTCTCCATAATAATATATATAGCCTTAGGACCGTCCCCACACTCCTCATCATTCATTAAACACTCATAAACACTAGTATTACTCTCGTTAGACAGTATTGTTATTATTATTATTATTATTATTCTCGTTCGGGCGACCAGAAACACGAGCTATTTGTAACTGAGAACTGAACCCTTTTTCCTGACGAGGCAGCAGAGCCACGAGGTTAGATGCGAACTGTGAGGTCTGAGCGCCTGAGGATTGTGTCGCTGTGGCTGGAGGGTCAGTCTGTGCGTACCATCTCCCAGGTGACGGGGGCCAGTGTGTGTACCGTGTACCGTTGGATACATCGCTGGCAAGAGGAAGGAACCGTGGACACCAGACCCTATCGACGCAGACCACTTCACAACACATTATATTATTTACCCCTTCATTTGACGCCGGACTCTCACATTCTTGACAGATCATCACTTTTCCCGCCCAATTTGACGTCGGCCTCTGACACTGTTGCCAGATCATTTTTCCCGCCAATAAGCTCCAACACAGCACTTTTCTCATCCAATATGCCGTCCACTGACACTGTTGCCAGATCACATTTCCAGCCCAAAAGTTCCAATATAGCACCATTCCCGATCTACACTGACACTGTTGCCAGATCACGTTTCCCGCCCAAAAGCTCTACGTACACATCACTTTTCCCGCCCAATTTAACGCCATCCACTGACACTGGTACCAGATCACAATATTTCCCGCCAATAAGCTCCAACACATCATCTCATCATTTCCTGCCCAATTTGGATTCCAGTAGCGACCCTCCACCACTTTTCCCGCCCTCTAATAAAAGTTCCACACCTAATAAAATGTTCTCAGCCAATCAGTGCTCCAACACAACAACAACAACAACAACACTCTTCCCCTCTACCTTATCCCACAACAACAACAACGACAACGCCAAGACAACAATTAAATACCCTACTTTACCCACCAACGCCACAAGAGCAATAACTTATCTCTCCAATTTGTCCAATAACAACAACAACAACAACAATACCAATACCATTACTAATTTCCCGGCCATTTTCCACCCTGGGAGTTCTGTCGATGTGTCCAGGAAGCATTCGTTGTGTTATTGTTGTTGTTGTTGTTGTTGTTTACCCCTGTACCTCATGACTCTGTCCAATATTAGTCGTCGTCATCATCACCTTAATTAAGGGAAAATAATACTCCGATGTGATGAGAGAATTGAAGCCTATACGTAGCCCTAAAAACTTCACTAGATATGAATGGATTTTGTTTCCTGGCGTAGTTTGGAGGATTTAGTAGCCCTCCAATATCCCATACCAGAGAGAGAGAGAGGTGGTCAAATTGGAGGACTACTGAATACTCCAATCTGTGCCATAAAACAGATTCTCTACTCGGTACATTAAAGTTGGCTGTTTCTTGGCATCATTTAGAGGAATCAAAATTTCATTACATTCCCCAACAAGAGATTCTCCCCTCTCTCTCTAACAATGTCCCACCATAGTTCCCTCTCCTTCCTTTTCGTGCTCCAGGATATTCAAAGTTTAGTGTAATTTTCTCTCATCTTCTTCAGTTCGGACCTTCACCTTTGTGTATCACTTTCAATCATGTATATTTTGTATAATTCATTACCAACTATTATAAGAAATAATTATATACTTGTAACAATTTTAAATGGACTTGTGAATATGTTAATTAAACAGGTAAATTTATTGTATTGTTCATGAAATAAAAACTGTTTACGAAAGTAGAGATTTTTTTTTTACTGGATCAAAAAATAGTCCCATGTTATATATTTCAGTGGTTTAGATAACGTCAGTATCAATTTTCAGATGATGTCCTTCACTAAAATATCATTAATCGTAAAAGTGAAGGAATTATAATCTAAACAAGGATCATTTATATCCAACTACGAACGCTCCTAAATAATATTGTTTATGGGAAAATAACCAAACTCAACCAGAGACGTACGGTATATATACTAACAAAACAAACCCATATACCCTGACAATTTCATCTGGTTTAGAAATTAAATAAGTTAAATGGGACTTTTCAGACGCTGTCCTCAGCTTGTGTTAAGGGGAGTAACTTATTATGGGAAATTGGAAGGCTACTGATTCCTCCAAACTATGCCAGAAAACAGAATACCCTCATATGGAATTATACAGAGGATGTGTTTTATTGATGAGTTTGGAGGCCTACATTGACTCCAAATTGAACACGAATGGTTGCTGCCTTTAATTAAACTTGGTCAATAAATACTGCTTCACCCAAGTGTTGTTTTTATCTTCTACATCAAGATAATAACAATGTGGTTGTAATGACTCAGTAGTTTTGTGTTACAGTGTGTGTTGTTGTCGCTCTGTTGTTGTAATGACTGTGGTTGTAATGATTGTGGTTGTAATGATTGTGGTTGTAATGACTGTGGTTGTAATGACTTAGTAGTTTTGTGTTACAGTTATCATGGTGTTACCCCGAGTGTGTGTTGTTGTGGCCGCATTGCTGGTGTTGTTGACGAGTGTTGTACAAGTGTCAGTGTTGAGAACGGAGGAGGAGGGAAAGGTGGTGGAGACAGTGGTGGAGAAGATGGTGGAGAGGGTGGTGGAACATCATCTTAAGGGTTGTCATCTGGTTTTCCTCACCACCACAACACACTCACCTCTTGCCTCATCTATCATTAGGTAAGGTTAAGGGGTCGTGTTTACCTCATACACAACACGAGCATCTTTAATTAAACCCTCGATGCTGGAGTGTTCAGTCATTCAAATATATAATTTATCTGTCCTATGTGAATAAAAATCAACTCTTTCATCGATCGAGGTTTGTTATGATATTTGTTTTGTTTGTTTGTTTGTTTGACTGGTGTTTCTTGAGACGGCTTGGTGTTGGTGTTGTGGTGAGGGACATGACAGTGGAAGTGGATGGTGAACAACACGTGTGGGGCGACATAAGAACCACGTGTAGAGCCGTCATCCTCATCACACACCACAACAACAACAACTACAACAACAACAACAACACCAGTCTGGCCCTCAGGTATAAAAGATAATATTAATTCCACCCACTTACGTGAAATGTGAAGTTAAGATTAAATTACTCTTAGATGGGATTGTACATAGTTTTACTTGGATGTGAATAAAATGAGCAATATAGCTTCTGTGTATCTCGTATTTATTGTCTCCGTTAATTGGTGGCTTTCCGCTTCAGTTTACTTGAGCGTATAGGACTGTACAAGCGGTCTGAGGTGGTGGTGGTTGGTGTGGGTTTGAGAGAAGACGTGAAGAATGTCCTACTTCACCCCAGCCTACGTAACACTGCCCACGCCCTCTACCTCGCCTTCACACCTCACACCACCACCACCACGCCCTTCACAAGCCTCATACCTCATTCCACGTCCACCTCAGCATTCACACCTCATGACACCACAAGCCAGAGGAAGAGTAATAATTCTTAGCCCTTACCTGAAAAGAATCGATCTCCCAACCTATAGGTTACGAGTCCAGAATACTAACCCCTCTTTGCCATTAAATTTTCTTTTCTCTACAAATACCTTCCAGCATAGAAAAAGCAGTAATGAACACTGCCTATCTGAACGACCATTTACACATTCCCCGTGATCCGGGGCCAGTCGTTCAGACTCTGTCCGCACTATACCATCTATGAATGAATCAAAGGCCCTGTGTCATTTGTAGGTCAGAGTTAATGAGAACAACTCCAGATAAAAACAGAGAAGGGTAAAAACGAAACACTGTGTAGCTCACATGATACAGTATATAATTACTGACATAAAGAATACAGAAGACACAACAGAAGGGCCAATAACAAAAATATAGAAAACAGGGAGCATGACTATGAGTAGATTTGACGAGGAGCTATAAGGCAAAGACACAGAATAAAAACTTGGCAGGGGTAAATGAAACCATGGTCTAAATACCGTAGAGTTATACATGTATACCCCTTAGAATGAGGGAAAAGACAATACTAAAAAAACTGTCAAATGAAGCAGAGAAAAAACGTGGAACTATAGAACTCATTTGACAAGAGGTCCTATGTAGAGGTGCTGTCTTATGTAGAGGTGCTGTCTTATGTAGAGGTGCTGTCTTATGTAGAGGTGCTGTCCTATGTAGAGGTGCTGTCTTATGTAGAGGTGCTGTCTTATGTGGAGGTGCTGGAGTAGTTCTAGAAAAAATCAAAGGAGTCATGGGTCGTGGCTGAGAACATTAGGAGCAGCAGAAGAGTCATCACCTGGATAATCAGAGTTTGAGACCGTCATTCCTTCACAGATGGTACAGTGCAGACCGGACCACGGGGAATGTGCAATTGTTTGTTGAGATAGATAGGTATGTAATAGTTTTCTCTGTGCTGGAAGTATTAAATTTTATATATTAGGTGAGAAATATTGTTGGTATTTCTCATATTGTGTTTCCATAGAGAGGTATTGCCTGTAGTGAACTGGGAAGTACCTTAATTAAGAGTATGGGAGTCCCTTTAAATCCTAACCAATTCCTTTCCTCTTTTCCTATGTCTCTTCTTTCCTTTTGTTTCTTTGGTGTTTGCAGTCTTTCCTCTCTGTCTCCATTTCCTTTATTTCTACAACAAGGTGTTTGTGAACCAACAAGTGTCATACCTTCTCCCCCTCCCCCCCCCCCCCCCCATCACCAGGCTGGAAGACGGATGGTGATGGTGGTGATGGTGGTGGTGATGGTGGTGTGTCTGTGTACCGTCGTTGTCTGTACTGTAATGACGGGGAAGCAGCGGTACAGTTAGTCGGTTCGTGGACCTCGGATGGGACACTGAACCCCCAACATCAGTTCTTCAAGGGTTCGTACACCAGTTGCAATGTTTACACTTAATTGATTGGAAAATTGTAGGGATGCCAATATTTTTCTCTGCAAACTTTGCCCGGACACAGACCAACTCATTGTTTTATGTCATCGTTTAATTGGGGGGAACCAGTTGTCATCCAGATGTTGACATGGGGAAGGAAGACTACCATTAAAGGGAAGTAAAGGGAAGTAAATTATAGAAGGTTAGTGATTCTTCCAAATTATGCCAGGAAACAGAAGTCCTTCATAGGAAATTATACAGGGAATGATGTGTTGTATAGGTGAGTTTGGAGGCCTACAATGCCTCCAAATTGACCATAAAAAGGTTACTATATCATTAATACCTATACTTACATACTGGACTATTCCCTGGGACTGATACCATCGCCTTTAATCGATATTTCACACACATTCCAGATCAGTTCCTGAATTTCCGAGGGTACGTTTTACGGGTGGTAACAGTGTCGTACTTCCCCTTCGTCGACTATATAAGGGCCAAGGAAGAACCAGGAACACCAGTCACTCTCACAGACTCGGTGGATATGCGTCTCTTACACACCTTCAAAAGAAAACTCAACTTCACGTAAGATGTACACCAAAAATATCACATCTAGAGGAGTCAGCCTACTTGTTATATACCACAATGTTTTCCGAAGCAGATCATGTTTATGGCATGTTGTAGTACTTATTACTGATTATGTCTGAGTAATTATCAGTCCTTCTACTTCTTTCATTAATTCAGCCCATGATAGAAACGTGATCCGGGTCCAAGTTAACATATAATTTGTGGAGTGTGATTCTCAGTGACTGGTTGATATGGATATATAGGTAACCCACCAAGTGCCCCTATATACAAAAACTTGAAATATCTGGTTCCTGTAGACATACAAAATTATAATACACGAAGAATTAACCTCAAAGGACGTGGGGAAGGACGGTGTGTTTAACGCTTTGACGTATGTATTATAATTAACTCATAAACTGGTAATAACTGGTTCCTGCAGGTACACAATACACAAAGAGCCACAGAGAACGTGGAGTGTGGAGAAGAACAGTATTGTTAATCTATAAAGTGCCCCTATAGATACACAAACTGGTAATATCTGGTTCCTGTAGGTACACAATACACGAAGAGCCTCAGAGAACGTGGGGTGTAGAGAAGGACGGTGTGTTTGGAGGTATGATGGGCCAACTTCAACGTGAGGAGTCTGACATGTGTACAGCCTCGGGCACAACACCTAACCGCTTCAAGGTGATTGATTACGCCCGCATCTACCCTTCAGACATCATGACCGTCACGTCACTACAACCATCACTCTTACCTCAGTACCTGGCACTCGTCACACCTTTCTCAGGTACAGATACAATTATATGTGTTTACACTCGTATGCAATAAGTATTAACCATGGGTGTCTACATATTTTTGAACCAGTGAAGTTAGTCCTTTCTGTTTCTAATATAATAATAATAATAATAATAATGTACAGTCATGAGTACTAATAATTATACAGCTTAGGTTGAAGCTTTGAACAGTCCAATTAACCAACGAAGTAATTCCAATGGAGATGTTATTGTGCATTTATTTACTGTCTCTGAGTATTCGAAGTACACCTGAATACTTATTAGTGTTCGTGACTGTACAGATGAGGTGTGGTTGAGTTTGCTGGGGGGTGTGGTAGGATGGAGTGTGGCTATGTGGGCGTTGCAGTTAGTATGGACGAGGATGGTGGCAGGAGGTGGGCGTGGTATATCCTTCAGTAAGGCTCTAATGTTTGGCTGGGGTGCCCTACTGGAACAAACACACCCTGATCCTTCCCTCAGTGTGTCAGGACAGGTACTGTGCAATTACCAGTAGAATATTTATGTCCTGTTTATTGATCTACATTGAAAAATATAATGTTACGTATGTAGTGTTCGTTGCCATCAGGGGTCATTTTAGGCTTCTTGCTCCAGATGATTGTATTACCGTCATATAATCTATTTGATGAATACAACGTAGTCATTTAAATATCACCAATTAATTCACCAAATATATTAGGTAACTAATTTATTTAACAAGGTAACTAACTCTTATTAACTTTGTCAAAACACACACACACCCTCATGTTTATACAGCTACTGGTGGGTTGGTGGTTGGTGTTCTGTGTGGTGATCACGACGGGGTACAGGTCCTCCCTCGTCGCCCACCTCACGGTACAGGGCAAGACGGCGCCCATAGACACACTGGAGGACATGGTGGCGCTGCAGGGGTGGAGGTGGGGTACTGAGGAGAGTCTGTACAAGGGCGCCGTTGTCGAGTACTTCACCAAACACCAGGACCCCGTTGTACAGAAGACCCATTCCGTGTTAGAGGTGGGTTGGGTTGGCTTTGGGGTTCGCAAGGGGGGGAGGGTTGGTTTACAGTATTTGTTCACTCTACGATTTTCTCGGAATTTTTGTGAGTTTTTGGTGAAGGGAAGATATGTTTTTTTCAATGAGACAGACCGACAGACAGACAGACAGACAGACAGAGAGACAGAGAGAGGGAAAGACAAAGAGTTTTTTTTATATAGTTTATTAATACGTTATAATCCTTTCAGTCAGTGTGAAATGTTCAGATGTGTTAGAGTATTGATGACTATATATAGTTAGTTTGAAAGTATAAACCCTGGACCTGAGGATGAACAAACCTTCCATGTTCTAACTATACATACACACACACACACACACAGGTGTTGGGTTGGGAGGAGGGACTAAGGAAGGTACAGGAGGGAGACTACTCGTTCCTCGCCTTCAGGGACTTTATACGTTTCATTGTTGGTTCCCGCTACACCGACGCCAACGGACGCTCACCTTTCTTCATCAGTAAGAAGGGCATATCCGTCCTTCCCTTCTTAGGATGGTGGTTCAGGTGAGGTTCAAGTTGACCGTCATAACTGCATACTATCCAGATACTGAAGGGGGTGTATAGGCTATAGAAGAAAGTATTCCACTCATAATGGAACACAATATTTATAGGGAAGAATGTATGTGTCCCTCATATCATATCATTGTTATGTATTGTGTTTACTTATGATGCTACACAACTGGACTAAGCTAGAAAGGTCTGCTTAAGAATATAATGATAACCGGGACAATGACTCCATCGGTAACATCTACAATAACAATCATACTATGCATTGTCATGAACAAAAAATATTTATCCCACGATTTTTTGTCTACAAATCATTGCTCCTGATGCAGGGACGGGGCCCCTCTCTACCATCGCTTTAAGGAGTTGTTGAGCCGCCTGGAGAGTGCTGGGGTGAGAGGCTACTGGACCGAACAGGTGTTGGAGAAGCGAATCAAGGAAAGCAGAGAAGCCATCCTTAGAGATTCACAAGACAGTCGCCCTCGTCTTATTTTGGTACTGTTGAAGACGAAAGGAATTTTGTCTCATCCCATTCATTCATTTCTGCTCTAAGGTCAATAATGTTTTGCAAATTTAAGGGAGAATCTCTTGATGGTGAAGGTATGCCTGGAAACTGAAGGTCTCAGTGTTACTAATAAGGGATCCGTTTCGTGGCATACTTTAGAGAAGACCTTCAATTTACCAACAAGAGTGAGTGTTTCCTTATTCCGTAAACCGCGGGTGACGACATTTGTCGATTGCCTGTTTTTCGATTTGAGCTTCCCTTGACAAGTTTGAGTAGCTTCACAACAGAGGGTGTGTGTGCCTAGGGACTCCTCTGAGTAACACCAGCCACTGGCAGTAAGTGTAAATAGAGCGTCACCATGTAAGGATGTACTTTCAGCACTCCACTTTTGTACTAATTTCGTAAATGTAAGTAAAACGACATTAACGTTATATTTCATATTGTTGTGTTGAAAAATGTGATTGTGACCCATTTTCATGTCCATTTAGTATTCACAAGTACATCTGAAGACAACTCAAAGTTTCTACTTCAATATCATATATCATTTATAATTATGATAATAATTTGTTTTGCCTTGGTGATCACTATTTCAATTATTTTGGTAACCAAAATGAAAAAGATAATGATAAGGGAAACTATTGCAGGGAGACGAGAGACATGAGACCTTGAAGTTGGGTCACATGCAGGGAGCCTTCTACCTGCTGTGTCTGGGGTTGGCTGTGGCCTTCCATGTCCTCATCTTGGAGTTAATCATCCCTCCTCCACAGACGAACACTGCTTCACTATAATTCACTCGTCATTCTACAACGTCTGCCACGCCATGATATAATAATAAAAGCCTATTACTCTCATCCTTCTACCACTCCATTTCCCACTTCCTTCGTCCTTCTACCACGTTACCACATACTTCCTTCGTCCTTCTACCACGCTGACACATACTTCCCTTGTCTTTCGTCCTTCATTCTTCATTCTTTATTCATAGACCAGCAGATGAAGAAGACCATGAGAATGAGTAGGCCTACAATTGGCTCCACTCCCGCCTTTCCCACCCACCAACGTTGCCAGAATCATGCCAACCAGCAGAAAGTTGAATCCCTGGCCACGAGACACAGCCACTCAGTTTATGTGTTTTTTTAACTGTCCGTTCTTTCCTTCTGTCATTCCCGTACAGTGTTCGTGTCTGTGTGTTAGTGTTTGTGATAGTGTGTGTTTGTGTGTTACATATATTTTTTATTACATTGCATATGAAGTTCTATCTCTAACCTGGAATATAGTGAATGGTATACAATGTCATTTAGGTTGCCGCTACAATAACTTGCTGTCCCATCTTATTATCATCTTATCCAGGTCCTTCTTTTCCTATTATTTCATACGTATTTGCTGTCTCGTACTACAGGGTCTATTGGGCTGTAGCAAGGAATGTTATGAATAAATAAAAATGGGATTTAATTAATGAAAGGAATGAAAGTTTGAACATATAATATAGCTTTCCCTTTTATCCTCATTCTCTCTTTCTAACTCCATAATAGAAAACGGACCTTGATCGGCGTTTAGATGAAATACCCTTATATAATTATTGTATGGTTGGCATTTGTATTGAATAAAGATCTATATACACAATTCTCAAACGACACGGTCATCATTTACTGTACAAAGTATATAATATTCTCATCTCATTATTATTTCATTTCCCACATCAGATCTTTTAAAAACATTAGGTAGACCTTTGGAGGAAGTGACAATTAAGAATTACTGATGGTATTGCTTGAGTATTTTCACATCTCTCTGACATTTTAATTAAGGTGAGGATACAGTGTTGGTAAATCAGAAGCGAATTATTACTCCAAACTATTCCAAGCAACAGACCACCATTATTTTTGTTCCTTTGGTTCTGTTTACTGGCATACTTTGGAGGAGTCAAGGCGCTCCAATGTTGTACCAAAAGTATACTCTCCCATTATTGGTAATCTTGAAGCAACTGATTCCTTAAATATATTATGTTTGTTCATCTGGTTCTGTTTCCTGGCATATTTTGAAGGAATTATGGTGCTCTAATGTATCAATGTTTACGGACCTATGATGAAAAAAAAATTGTGGAAATTAATTTATATCAAACAATTGGAGAGCTGCTGAGTCCTCCAAAAAAATTGTGTCAGGAAACAGACAAAGTCATAGTTTATCCAAAAGAATCTGTTTCATGGTATAGGTTTGGGTATTCTGTAGCACTCCAGTTGTTACACTGTTCCGAAGGGGAAGGTGTATTGTTTTCGGTGCCGGATATTTATTTATCTGTTTGTGTGATTGTTTATGGTCTAGCGTCCACAGGTTTAGCCGTATGATATTCATTTTTTTTCTATTGATAGATATTCATCACAAAACAAAATGATTAACTTTTGGGCAAAATCGGTCGAAGGTCAAGGTCACACAAAAATAAAAATAGCAAAGGGCGAGTGGTCGCTGGCATCATTAAGGGGCGGTGTTGCCATCGAATGATGTCTTGTTATTTGATGTACTGCAATTATATCTTGTTGAGTTTGGATACAAGAACACACACACATACACACACACAAGAATAACAATGAAAGGTATAAATAAAACACATTATTCTGAATTTAGTAAGAGTTCATGACATTGTGTTGTGTTATGATATAATACAAATGTTGGTGAAATGAACAACATAAACTTCCACCATAATAATCATATACCAAACAACAGGAAGAAAAAAAGGTGTCATGGTGTATCTCTCATGACAATCCCTTAAGGACCCTGTGATCGTGTATAAAATTGGAGACTTCTGATTCCTCCTGATCATGTCACGAAACAAGCCCCTTCTCTATAGGTGGTGTTTCGTGGGGATATTTGAAGGACTTATTTATATCCAATTTTCAGACTACATCACAGGGTCCTTAACACTATACCATCCAGCATCGGCCTTATACGTTTCCTAGGACGTTGGATGAGATAAAGTTAAGACCATCACCCAAATTATGCAACCCCTGTGAGTGAGTAAGATGGAGTTGTTTGTTTATGTGTGTTGCTTGGAGGGAAGATCGTCTCCAGTAGGAACACGAAGATAGCCACAACCACACCCAGAGCAAAGAGGTAAAAGGCCCCCTGCATGTGTCCCAGCTTCAGAGCAACGTTAAGGCTCTCTTCCTCCTGTCATTATAGAGTTAATTAACCATTATTATTATTATTATTATTATTATTATTATTATTATTATTATGATTATCATTATTATTATTATTATTATTATTATTATTATTATTATTATTATTATTATTATTTATACACTGTTTTATTAAAGCTGTGTGTGTCATAAAACTATTAAATGTGGAGACACAAAACAAACAACAATAAGTGCATGGCCTCTCACGTAAAGTAGGAGTCCTTGTCTTGTTTCCCTGATTCGTTTCTGCAACACCTGTTCGACCCAGTGGGCCCTCAGCCCAGCGTCCTCTTGGTAGTGCATCAGCTCTGAGAACCGTGGGTAGAAGGGAGCACCATCTCTGTGTGTGTGTGTGTGTGTGTGTGTGTGTGTGTTATAAACGGAGACAACGACGAGTGGATGAATACATATTATGATTGATTTAGTAAGTTATTTACTGACCGTGTTATTAAATGATTGATTGATTGATTGATAGAGTACCGGTAAGCAAGTGATTAATTAAGTAAATTATTCATTGATTTAGTTAGTTTTTTTTTTTATATAGCCTGTTATTAGTTGGTTTGTGTGACATAGATTGAGAACAACGATCTAATAAAAGTCCAACAGGTCAGGTCATATTATATACCTTGGAAAAAATGTAAAAAAACAACAGAGAGAGAGAGAGAGAGAGAGAGAGTGGTTAGATATTATCCTCGTTGGTGAAACATGTTAGGCTCTCGGTCAAATGGTTCTTTACTTGTTTTATGTGTGTTTCTTTTTATTAACACTTCTATCGATACTATTATTTTTGTTTTTTGTTGATCATAGTCATATCAGTGAAAATAGGAACTGTTGGGAACTCAATGTTTGAATGGTTATATACAAAAGACAAGCCAAATTTATTATTATTTCTTTGGACCCTCGCCTAAAATTCCATCCCAAGAACTAAGGCTAAAAGAAAAAAGTAGCCAAACTCACGATAAATTATCTATCATCCTTGGTGGTGAAAAATGCTTTATTATTGTTGGACCCATCACCAATAAAATGTATGTATGGAACCTCACCAAACTATATCTGTGCGTCGACCCTCACTTAGAATTATCTTTGTCGATCCTCACTTAGAATTATCTTTGTCGATCCTCACTTAAAATTATCTTTGTCGACCCTCATTTAAAATTATCTTTGTCGATCCTCACTTAAAATTATCTTTGTCGACCATCTAGTAAAATTATCTTTGTCGACCCTCACTTAAAATTATGTTTGTTGACCCTCACGTCAAATTATCTTTGTTGACCCTCACGTAAAATTATCTTTGTTGATCCTCTAGTGAAATTATCTTTGTCGATCCTCACTTAAAATTATATTCGTCGACCTTCACCTACAACCATCTGGGTCTGGCCTAAAAATATGAGTGTCGAGCTTCACCTAAAATACCATCCCAAGAAGTGGATGGCTGAGAGGCCCCTCTTGCCTATGTAGAAGGGCGAGCGTCCGTTGGCGTCGGTAAAGTAGGACCCCACAATGAAGCGTATAAAGTTCTTGAAGGCAAAGAATGAGTAGCCCCCATCCTGTACCTTCCTCAGGCCCTCCTTCCACCCTAAGATCTGTTTGTAGGGTTGAGGTGGGATCATTATTCCTCCATTTTCTCAGTCCATGTACAGTTAGTAAAACTTAAAACTCCTCAAATCATGTCGTCTGCTGCAATTACAGAACGACACATATCGTTCAGGCTACCAATGATTGTATGATAGGCTGAGAAAGGTATCTGGTTACTCCCATCAGAGGGGAGTGCACAGTGCAACATATTCATATCTAAAGCCTCTTCCCCACGAGAGGCAAAAAGACGCCTGACACGGGCCAGTGAGTGGAATTCTCTCACTTTCTACCAGTATTACCAGATCAATCAGTTCCCAACAGCCATCAGCCACTCGTGCCTGCCACCCACTCACAAAATTGGTATATGTGTCTGCCCGTCATCTTTTGCCTCTCGTGTGGAAGGGGTCCATAATGGAATAGGGTTTCTATACAACATTGTCATTGATAAAAGTCTCTCTGGCATTCCCACAACACACACCTTTCAATTCTTCAACTGTCCCTTCTTATCTGCTATTTCCTTAGTGCTTGTTCTTCCTCTCTGTATACCTCGGACTACTGAGTATTTCTGGTATAACACATGCAGTCTCCCTTATACTAACTTATCCTATTGACACTCTTCTATCTCCTTCCTCGTACGACTACTGAGTCTTTCCTGTATATAGTGGTATTCCATTGTCCTCTTCAATCCACAAACACACACCAACTCACCTCTAAATCCGAGTTAGCTTTCTGCACAACGGGGTCCTGTGATATGGCGAAGTACTCGACGTGTGCTCCCTTAAAGAGTGTCTCCTCAGTGCCCCACCTCCACCCCTTCTGAGCTACCATGTCCTCGAAGGAGTCTATGGGCTCCGCCTTGCCCTGAACCGTGAGGTGGGCGACGAGGGAAGACCTGAACCCCGTCGTAATAACCACACAGAACACCAACCACCAACCCACCAGTAGCTGTAATATAATGATGTGTGTATATAATAATAATATACTATGAGTAATATAATGGTGTGTGTGTATACTACCAGTAATCTTTATGTAACTCTAAGATAATAAATAAAGCCACGAATTTGGGTGAATATGACTGTGGTTATTCAAATTAATACGTTGTTTTCATTAATTAAATTTAGTAAACAATACTATAATCATCTGGAGCCAGAAACTTAAAATGACCTATGCGGAAATGATTTGGTAAATGTTAACCGGACATAACATTTTATAAGTAAGTGTAGAACCTATATATTATTATTATTATTATCATTATTATTATTATTATTATTATTATTATTATTATTATTATTATTATTATTATTATTATTATTATTATTATTATTATTATTATTATTATTATTATTATTATAGAGTACAGTACCTGTCCTGATACACTGAGGGAAGGATCAGGGTATGTTTGTTCCAGTAGGGCACCCCAGCCAAACATTAGAGCCTTACTGAAGGATATACCACGCCCACCTTCTGCCACCATCCTCGTCCATACTAACTGTAACGCCCACATAATGACACTCCATCCTACCACACCCCCCAGCAAACTCAACCACACCTCATCTGTAGGTAGTGAGAGTAGTAGTAATTATTGTATTAAGTAGTGGTGATGGTGGTATTATTATTATTAGTAGTAAATTGTATATTACTTTTCCTATTATTATTTGATGAAGATGGTGATAGTTTGTGTGTCTGTGAGACACTTGTAGCATATTATACCTGAGAATGGTGTAACAATAGCCAGGTATTGTGGTAGAAGGGCAGGTTGTAGTGACGTGACAATCGTGTGGTCTGAAGGATGGATACGGAGGTAGTCTACCGCCTTGAAGCGTGAAGGTGTGGGTCCCGAGGAGGTACACATGTCAGCCTCTTCCCTATATAGTTTACCCATCATGCCGTAAAACACACCGTCCTTGTATGCTCCCCAGGTACGATTTGGTGCATCGCGGACTTTATACCTAAAGGTGGATTGATTGAAGAGAGGAATACGGGAGACTGTGCAAGGCCAAAAAGATGTTATATCACAAGAAAGAAAAATGTAGAGAGGAGAGACAGTAAGCACGTAGGAACCGAGTGACAGTATAAGATAAGAAAGTAAATGGTTTAGTTATAGAATAGATAAAACCTCCATGGTAATAAATACTTACATTCAAGGAAGATCATTATTATAGTGTATGCTACATGCGACACCGACTAGTGATTTTTGTTCATGGAATGTAGTGAGTTACATCTTATGTATAGATTTTTTTTATTATTTCCTTGCTGTTGCTGTGCATATTATGAAACATAAGTTGTTGTTTTTTAGTGTTTTTTTAGTTACACCTTACGTGATAATGAGCAATGTTATACAGTATACCGGTACATCTTTACATGATATTGATTGTTTTTCTTTATTTTTCATACAACATTTTACATCATATTGAGCATTTTAGTGTTTTCTTAAAGCTAGATCTTTGGTGATTTTTTTTTTTTTTTTTTTTTGTGTGTGTGTGTGTGCTTTTTTTTTTTTTTGCTATATATACTTACGAGATATTAAGTTTTTTGGTGAATGTATGTAAGATGCGAACGTCTACCGAGTCTGTGAAGGTAACTGGCGTCTCTTGTTCCTCAGTCTCTCTCTCAAAGGTCACGTAAGGGAAGTAATTCACAGCCGTCAGCCGCAACACGTGACCTTGGAAATTCCTGAACTGGTCTGAGGGAAGGGGAAACCGGAAAAGTGAACTGTTAGGGTACCAGTTTGGAACACGTACAGTATATGAGAGAGAGAGAGAGAGAGAGAGAGAGAGAGAGAGAGAGAGAGAGAGAGAGAGGGTTGGGGAAGGTGGGGGGTGGATTGTAATGTAGTTGTGTTTACTAACCCTGAAATAATTGTTGTTGTTGCTGTTGTTGTTGTTGTTGTTGTTGTTGTGTACCGTCCGAGGTCCACGAACTAATAAACTGTACCGTTGCTTTCCCGTTGTCACAGTACATACAACGACGGTACACAAACACACTTTCACCTGTCTCATGGCTTGTGGTGTCATGAGGTGTGAAGGCTGAGGTGGAAGTGGAGGTAGATGTGAGGGTTGTGAAGGGCGTGGTGGTGGTGGTGGTGGTGTGAGGTGTGAAGGCGAGGTAGAGGGCGTGGGCAGTGTTACGTAGGCTGGGGTGAAGTAGGACATTCTTCACGTCTTTCCTCAAACCCACACCAACCACCACCACCTCAGACCGCTTGTACAGTCCTATACGCTCCACGTGACTGTAGGAAGCAAAAGTGGAAACTATAGAAGGATTGTAATCGGTACGAGATCATTATAATATTTAGTTTAGACTTTGATATATAACTAGAGCGGTTGGAAGGTGAGATAGATAGAGGGAGGGACAGCTTTGTGATGAGAGAGAGAGAGAAAAATGCATGACTGAAATTGTCATGTCATACTGAAGGTGGATCCAGGTCAGATTATATTGTGTAGAAAGTACAATACAATAAAATGGGACACTTCCTGCTAGCTAGATCCGACTCAACTTGAATCAGTCCACTCCTTATATCAGGGCGTGTGGCATGATGTCACGTGATTTAAGTGTGTTGCCACATCGCTGTATACATTTTCTCGTATAGCCTACCACTAGGATAGGCATACGAAACTGTATTCAACGTGTTGGTGTAATTACGAAAAGTCTTGTTAGCAAATGGTAATGTCCCTGGCACTATACTCATACTGTATAGCTTAACGATAACCCACAGAAGTAATAGTGATTGTATATTTTTCGTGTTCCCAGCAGAATGGTACCTCAAGTGTCCGAGGGGTAGGACTAGAGAGGGAGTGTATGGGGGAACAATTGGTATCTAGGACTATTCTAGATGCATATCCTACACTCACGACTTGACCTTCTACTTTACCTAAGGAGCAAATTAGTGTTGTTGTTGTTATTGTTGTTGTTGTGTGTGAGGAGGATGACAGCCCGACAGGTGGTCCTTTGGTCCCCCCAGAGTCGGTCTCCACTTTCCGCAGTCACGTCCGCCACCACACCTACAACACCCAACTGTCTGAGATATTAATGAAAATGAGGAGAAGGATTAATTTTGATTTGAGGATGGAAGGGACACATGAATGAATGAATGAATTATTTTATGAATAAAGGATGAAAGGATGTAACTTCCTCCTTAACCTTACCTTATAATGGATGAGACAAGAGGTGAACGTGTTGTGGTGGTGAGGAAAATCAGATGACAACCGTTCAGATGATGTTTCACCACCTTCTCCACCATCCTCTCCACCATCTTCTCCATCACTGTCTCCACTTTTCCTTCCACCTTCAACACTGTCACTTGTCCAATACTCGACAACACCAGTGCGACCACAACACACACTCGAAGTAACACCATAATAACTGTAAAACAACTCGAGTCATTACAACCAGCTAGATGTCTTGTTGTTGTTGTGTATGAAAACAACAATTGAGTGAAGCAATGTTTATTAACCTCCAGCAGCGATACTCGATGTTGTCCGGGTGAAGATCCTACATGTGGTTTTGTCAATAAATGTCCTCTAATTATTTTTATGTGAACTTAATAGGAGGGTGGGAGGAGTCCATTAACCGGTGTGGTTACTGGTCCCCCAGAGAAACCATGCCAGCTTTACAACATCGAAAGTTATCCATGATGCAACTACAACAGAAGGTGGCATTGTAACAGCAACGATTAGATAGCAAGGCCCGAGTGGCAAATTGGTAACAGCCTTCGGCTTGGGCTGCAGAGGTACTGGGATCGAACTCCCCCCCAACCCCCCATTGGTCATTTTAAAGCATTTTTTTTATTTTGGGAGGCCGATTACATTTCCCAGGCTTCACCGATCAAAATGGCATATTGTTTTTTACCCTAGATAAAATGATGCGGCCGTGCATAGCGGCTAAACACACAGACAGGCGGAGTGTTTTATATAGAGATGTATAACAAGCCAGCCATTACGACCAGATATCTTGTTGTAGTCGATGAAAACTACACTAAATGATGAGTAATACAGTATAATTATATGGACCATAATTATATGGACTATTTGAATATATACCCCTTCCGTGGATCAGTGACACAAAACCTACACTAACGACTCGGTTTAACTCAAAATAATTCTGTTACATTGATTTGTTAATTATAAAAGGTCACATAATCCCGTTCACAGTGATACAGTTTTTCAATAATCGAGACTAATAACCATAATAGCATCATCGTAGAGTTGTATAAATTACTTAGAAACATTGGGAACTTCACGTACTGTAAGTAGATATGAGCCGTGTAGAAATACGAACGTTATTGTGTGTGTGTGTGTTTGAGAGAGAGAGAGAGAGAGAGAGAGAGAGAGAGAGAGAGAGAGAGAGGGGGGGGGGGGGAGGGCATGGGTGCTTTTTCTCTGTGTGTGTGTGTGTGTGTGTGTAATGGTACTGTTACTGTACAGACAAGTAACAGTAGTACACTTAGACAATGTGTGTTCCAAATCACAACTGCACAGGACAGGCTTGGGGGGTGATTAGTTGGGTGCGGGAATAGGGAGACAGGCTTTAGGTGGGTAGAAAGCCTGTCCCCTATACCCCCCCAACCCTAACCCCCCCAAGCCTGTCACCTATACTCTGGCATCCCCCCAAGCCTATCCCCTATTCCCGCACCCCCCCCCCAAGCCTATCCCCTATTCCCGCACCCCCCCCCCCCCCAAGCCTGTCCCCCTATTCCCGCACCCCCTTAATGATAGTAACACATTTTCTTCATAGTTTTTTCATTTTTTTTTTCTATGGTGTTTCCAGTAATGATTATTTTTATTTATAAGAGCGTTGATATTTCGGTATAATGATAAACACAGATTTCCTTTGCCTTATTGATTATTAATATTTTCATGAAATAATAGAGTCGTTATAAAAATTATTTAAATATGCATGGAAATGCTTTATCACCAGTTGAACAAAAAAAAAAATTTTACTTAAGGTTTATATTTGAAGCAACACCCGAATAAAAACAACAATATATTAAGGACAATTAAGTTGATGATAAGATAAGAACCAAATTTAAAAGTTCATGAGCATTGAAGTTTAAACGTATATAAGGATAAACTGAAATAGAGCATTTGTAACAATATCGCACGGACACAAGATTCGAATAGGCTATACTCGATTTGACCTGACTCACCTCCATGGACTTAATGAGTTAATATATCCCTCACAACTCTGGACTTAATGAGTTAATATTTCCCTCACAACTCTGGACTTAATGAGTTAATATTTCCCTCACAACTCTGGACTTAATGAGTTAATATTTCCCTCACAACTCTGGACTTAATGAGTTAATATTTCCCTCACAACTCTGGACTTAATGAGTTAATATTTCCCTCACAACTCTGGACTTAATGAGTTAATATGTCCCTCACAACTCTGGACTTAATGAGTTAATATGTCCCTCACAACTCTGGACTTAATGGGTTAATAAATAATGTCCCTCACAATTAGGACTCTATTTACTTTCTCTGTAGGACACACACTCAATTTATAAGTTCAGTTTATTATCAGTTTATTAGTTTAATGTTTACAGTGAATAATAGTACAGTGGTAAGCAAAAACAATGTTTTTCAGGCGTTTGGGAGTTCTTGCAGAAAATGGGATTGTAAATAACCGAATTGACGTTGTTAGAGGAGTGTTTGGGCGGGAAAGTTGCTGTTGTTGTGTTGGCAGTACTGGAAAATATAGGACTTGGCGGGAAAGTTGTGTTGGTAGGACTGGAAAATATAGGACTTGGCGGGAAAGTTGTGTTGGTAGGACTGGAAAATATAGGACTTGGCGGGAAAGTTGTGTTGGTAGGACTGGAAAATATAGGACTTGGCGGGAAAGTTATTGTGTTGTTGGCATTACTGGGGAACACACTATTAGGCTGGGTGGTGGTGGTGGTATTTGTTGTTATATTCTTGCCAGTGCTGTAGGATAGACTGGGCGGGAGATGTGTTGTTGTTGTTGTTGTTATATTGGGTGGTGTAAAATGTAGGTTACTAGGCTGATAAAATGCTGTTGTTGTTGTTGTTGTTGTTGTTGCAGTGGCAGTGGTGGATGACTTTATATTATTGGGTTGGAAACTTGTCTTGGAAGCCTTGGACGGGAAACTGGGAGAGAAAAGTGTTGGTGTTTTTGTTGTTGTGCTTTTGGGCTGATGATGTGGTAAAACGTCGGCACAGCTGGACATTAAATTGTGCGGGAAAAGTGGTGTACTGCCGGAGCGTTTAGGTGGGAAATATTGCGGTCTGGCAACAGTGTGAGTGGACGACATCAAATTGGGCGGGAAAAATGCTGTGTTGGAGTTTATTGGCGGGAAACGTGATCTGGCAACAGTGTGAGTGACCTGCGTTAAATTGGGCGGGAAAATTGATGATCTGTCAAGAGTGTGAGTGTCCGGCGTCAAATGAAGGGGTAAATGATATAATGTGTTGTGAAGTTGTTTTTGTTGAAGTTCGTCAAGCTGTCTGGCCGAGCGGCTCCGAGTGTTAGGAAGTGGTCTGCGTCGATAGGGTCTGGTGTCCACGGTTCCTTCCTCTTGCCAGCGATGTATCCAACGGTACACGGTACACACACTGGCCCCCGTCACCTGGGAGATGGTACGCACAGACTGACCCTCCAGCCACAGCGACACAATCCTCAGGCGCTCAGACCTCACAGTTCGCGATTTAGGGATTCCTCGGATCGGCATGGGGGAGGATAGACTCTCGCCCCCAGGGACTCGTTCGTGTTTCTGGCCCAACAACCAAGGTGAAAGATATGTTAGTCGAAAGAAAAGTATAATAGGAACTTCAACAACAACCAAGGTGAAAGATATGTTAGTCGAAAGAAAAGTATAATAGGAACTTCAACTTCAACCAATTACCGGTAAGTAAATCTTGCAGAAAAATAATGAGTTTGTACTTTTTAAGAAGTTTCTACTCTCGCCTATGCAGTGAATCTGGGTGTTTCTGGGTGAGCCAATCAAGAGATAGATATACCGTATAACTATAATAATAAAATATATAATAATAAGATCGACCGTACACGATGGAAAAATTTATGGTTGTAATAATTTTGGCTCTTGAGTACGAAGTAAAAGTATTATTGTATCATTATACAGTGTTTGGTATGATAACAATATTGATGTATGTTTACCTCTACCTAACAATAACACCTTCACTACACATTAATAAACATTATTTTTCTAACGAGTATAATATCATTCTTCAATTGTTTACGACACTTACATCCAAAAATTACATACTCTTTCTAATTATTGAATGGAGTGACAGATATTTTCCTTTCGGTACAATGAAGTTCCTTGATTCATCCAAAGTTTGCCAGGAAACAGGCCCAAGTGAACACATATAATGGTAGCCTGTTTCCCGGAATAGTTTGGAGGTTTTAATTACTCCAGATTTACCAACACTGGACTACTCCCTTAACCTTCTAGTTGTTGTTGTTATTGTTGTTGTTGTTGTCTGTCTGAGCAGCCCTGAGTGGGTCCTGGGTGGCTTTCAATGTCTCGGGGTGGAAGGAGAAGCCGAGAACATTCAGTTGGCCTCCAGTTTATGTCAAGAGCTTTTCTCTTTAAACACCTCAAATATATCTTAGTCTAACATTGCAGTGACACATGCACCAGTTAAAATACGTTTGTTTGTTTTTCCCTGTACGTGTATCTTTGTCGTAGGATTTAGTGGTGCTCGACTGTACAGTTGAGCAAGTAGAAAGTGCAAGTAAACTATGAGTGTATAATATGTGCACGTCTGGTTACCACTCAAAACCAAGATTTATTACATAGAACTGAAAGATTTTGCCATAAACACTCATATTTTTCTTGCACTTTCTACTTGCTCAACTATACATACATTACACCCACGGACTAATGAGATATTGACGCCTTACCAACCTCACTGGGAATCATGAACCCGTGACGTATAGAAATGAAGCACTTACTAAAGCTCAAATCATACAGGGGTCACATTACTAAGTGGTTTGGTTTTACACGTCATGGTTTCCTTATTCCATGTGAGGCGTCAATACATTAATCCGTGGATGTACTGTACTGTGATGTGGTGGAAATATTTGGTGAAATTTGTCTTAGATTGCCAAACATTTACCGAAGGCCAAATATTTAATAAATGCTGCTGATACATTTTCGCCAGATTGAAAAAAAGAAACAATAGAGTAATGCTTATATAAACAAAACATTGAGAGTTACTGTATATTAAGATGACATATTAAAGGTATCTACAGTATAATTATATGAAGTCAAAGAATATTACATAGAGTTATAGTTCTCTTCCTTCATTCCATTGGTGAATTAGAGTCTATACATACAATGCTACTAGTAATATTAAGATGGTCTGTGTCATGTTTGGAGGAATCAGCACCAACCAAATTCACACAGAATGGAATACCTCTTAATTAAGGAGATAGTATATATTTGGTACTATACATTGGAGCGCATTGATTCCTCCAAAGTATGTCAGGAAACAGGACCCAATGGACAAAATTATCAAAGGGGGACTGTTGCCTGGAATAGTTTGACGGAATCAGTTGCTCCAGATTTACCAACACGATATTACCCCCTTAAGGAAATCGGTTTATGTCTGGTAACTTGAGGGCCATTGCTTCCTGTAAACAATGCCATGAAACAGACTACCCCAGTATATATAATAATGGGACCTGTTTTGTGGCATAGGTTGGAAGACTCAGTAAACTTAAATGTACCAAAAAGACATTTTCTCCTTAAATGAACTGCAATGAGTCTAACTTGTATATACGGTACAATTGTTATAATGTGAAGAAGTGAGTCACATTCCTTCCTACCTTACTTCTAACTCACTGTAGCCTCTCCAACTTGTAGCTTGTTGTATATACCTTTGTTAATGTGAAGAAGTGAGTCAGCTTCCTTCCTTCCTCTCGTTGTCAACAAATAGTGCAGCCCGACCCTCACTTTGTCTCATATATATAGTGACTGACGCATGCTCTCTCTCTCACTCACTCATTAATATACTCAGTCTGAACACGTGAATACTGTTTGAACTTTAATGTATACAGTACGTAAATAATATGGAAACTCCAGTGTACAAAATACCTCACAAATTTATAAACCTAACAAATAACTAACTAATTAAATATAACCATCTTTTGTATGACGGTGGTATTCCTCTTACCATTAAATCATTTGGTGTTAGTTCAAGTTTATTTATATTGCAAGTTGTTCAGTGAAGCAATTCCCTCCATTGTATAGTCGGCCTCAGGAACTCGTACACAGAGCATTGGTTAACAGGGCATTGGTCTTTATTTTACACTTACTGTAGGCATTGTTCTGCTGACTAATTCAAGTATGAACCATAGAAAATTACTAGAAAAGTTTGGTGTTAGGAAAATGATATAGTAAATTCTTTAGTTGTACCATCACTCCTGAAATAAGATCTGCTGGAGAATAATTATTTTCTTGAACGTAAATAACCTTGTACCAATTAATTTGAAATAATATATAATAAATACAGTACGAGGCAATAACAAATAACCTTTGTGTTGGGTTCTATAAAAATGGGTGTATGATTCAATAGACTTTTACGTATACATCTACCAACAGTGACAACAAAAAGAGCCTTCCTTTATATCGTTAGTGTAACAAACATATCAACACCAACATACAGTACAAGGATACAGCCACAATCAAGTATCCACCGACACTTTTCTTCCATCGTAGTAAATATTATCTTGGTAATAAAGAACAATACGTGTATGATTTTACAGCACCTCATAATAATAATTGAGGGGGTTGAGTTGACGTAAGGTATTGTATGATAATATTTTGATATGATACTGATTTATTTACACAATGGAAGGAAAGTGTCTTTGGTTATTTGATTGTGGCCGCACATTTCATTGACTTTTGTAAATCAATCAATGTAATCTATATAAAGTGACGATTATTATGATCACCTTGAAGAGTGTACAGACATTGAACACTGGAATATTATATTCATTGATTTAAGTGTACAGTCATGAACACTAATAAGTATACAGCTCTGGTTGAAGCTTCGAAAAGTCCAATTCACCAACAAACTAATTCTAATGGAGATCTTATTGTGCATTTATTTACTGTCTCTATAATTCGAAGCACACCTGGATACTTACCAGTGCTCGTGACTGTACATGGTAGTACAAACGAGTACAAACTTTCCTTCAATATAAATTATCTCCAAACTATTCCACCTATAATCTCCAAACTACTCCAAGCAACAGAACACCATATATTTTTGTTCATCTGGCCCTGTTCCCTGGCATACTTTGGAGGAATTAAATGTACTCGAGTATATACTATCCCCTCAAATACATAACCATCATTGAAGAAAACTGAACTGAGGAGAAAGAATTATGATGAGAGGCCTGAGAGAACCTGAACCAGAAGGGAGAAGGAGGTAAAGAAGAGGCACAACAAACACCAAGGTAACAGAAGGAAAGGAGAAACATATGACAAGGTAACAGAAGGAAAGGAGAAACATATGACAAGGTAACAGAAGGAAAGGAGATACATATGACAAGGTAACAGAAGGAAAGGAGAAACTTATGACAAGGTAACAAAAGGAAAGGAGAAACATATGACAAGGTAACAGAAGGAAAGGAGAAACATATGAACAATTGAAAAGGAGGGACAAGAAACACCAAGGTAACAGAAAGAAAGGAAGGAAAGTTGAAGACGTATATGGGATTGACATTAAAAATATACCTTTCCTCACAACAATGGCAGATGGTTCAATATTAAAAGCATTTTTATTCTGTATTTATGATGTTGAAGACTTAGTAAAGGCAAGAGGTGTTTACTTAATGCTCTCATATGTGAATTAAAAAGTCAAGGTCGAAAATATTGTCTAATTTCAGTCGTGATGCCAAAAGTTATATTTATATTATGTAATAGTTTTGTGTCTGTAACACGTTTATGTATCACGTTAATCTTAAAGTGTTCTGTAACACTATATACTTGTGTTTATATTAATCTTAAAGTATTTTATAACACTATATACTTGTGTTAATAGCTTGAGTGATGATATTTCAGTTTATGGTTGGAATGGTGAATGAAGAACCTGATATTCTCCTTTGGTTGTCTTTCTCAGGTATTTGTTTCCATTTAATGTCAGAGTTAGTGTATCCAAAACACGTTATATTGAGTACATATAGAATAATAACATATAACCTTATATATATAACACTATATGTCTATTATATATTATATATATATATATATATATATATATATATATATATATATATATATATATATATATATATATATATATATATATATATATATATATATATATATATATATATATATATATATATATATATATATATATATATATATATATATATATATATATATATATATATATATATATATATATATATATATATATATATATATATATATATATATATATATATTATATATATATATATATATATATATATATATATATATACTATATATATATATATATATATATATATATATATATATATATATATATTATATATATATATATATATATATATATATATATATATATATATATATATATATATATATATATATATATATATATATATATATATATATATATATATATATATATATATATATATATATATATATATATATATATATTGAATTGATACATAATGTTTAATGAATACTATTTGTGCCAAAATACAGGAGCCAAGTGCTTAACAATATACAACAGCTGAAGAATATAGTATTAGTAAATTGTGTGTTGTTGAGTGTGTGATCTTTGTGAGAGTGACACAAGGTTCCATCAGACCAGAACAAACCTGAACAAATTACTATTTTGAGTGACATTCCCCGCCACGACACACACACACACAGAATTAATAACATCAACCACTACAACTTTGTGTCTGGATGACACTAGTTCTTGTGCTTCTTAAAATTTGGCCACAATCATTACTATTGGTGCTTGGCTTAAACTTTTCTACAATCGAGACTGGCATTAATAAAAGATTCCATGGTTGAGGGAAACGCAATCAGCATGTGCAGAACAGACCTCTGGTTTGAGGATGAAGGAACACCGGTTACCCTATAGGCCTACAACACCCTGTAGTTCTAGGGTGAAGGTGACAGAGAGGTGGGACAGCAAAAACGAAGGAAAAAAGGAGGAACAGGGAGATGGTGATAGATAGAGAGATGGGATAAAATGTTCAAAGGAAATGGAAGGAAAGGAGGAACAAGGATATAGTGATAGAGTGATGGGATAAAACGTTCAAAGGAAATAGAAGGAAAGGAGGGACAGGGATATAGTGATAGAGTGATGGGATAAAACGTTCAAAGGAAATAGAAGGAAAGGAGGGACAGGGATATAGTGATAGAGTGATGGGATAAAACGTTCAAAGGAAATAGAAGGAAAGGAGGGACAGGGATATAGTGATAGAGTGATGGGATAAAACGTTCAAAGGAAATAGAAGGAAAGGAGGGACATGGATATAGTGATAGAGTGATGGGATAAAACGTTCAAAGGAAATGGAAGGGAAGGAGGGACATGGATATAGTGATAGAGTGATGGGATAAAACGTTCAAAGGAAATGGAAGGGAAGGAGGGACATGCAGGAAGAAAGTGATAGATAGAGTGGTGAGACAACAAGAACGAAATAAATAAAAGGAAAGGTGTTGGTATAAACTATATACAGTATAGGTGAGTATTGAAACTGGTCCCCATCTTCCCTCCACAGTATACCACCAGACATCCACTTCACACACAGGTACTGACTGCTCTTCATGATTTCCTCCCTTCCCTGTGAAACTCGTACTAAACCTCCTACAGACCCCGAGGAATGACAGTTCAGGGGATAATGACTACAAACGTAAACAAGACTATTTAGGGCTGTATGCCTATCGACTCACGGTGTTGGTCATTAAGGCAGTCCGTCTTGTTACATCAACATATCTTCCACCAGCCTACAGGGTTGTTATCTTTATTTTTACAGCCGGGTACCTAATTTCTGCTAGGTGAACTGGGCAATAGGAGGCTGGAAAACTACAAACGTGGATGTGTAGGACATATTTGAGCCACCAAAATTAATGACTCTATGAATAAAACGCATCCAGAAATGATAGAGAGGTAGGTGTCATACAAACCAAAAGATTCTGGATCATCTTTTTTGAAATCCTACCCATCCATAACAGAAACGGAATGAACGAGGGGCAGAAGACAGAGAAATTATTATGCTGCGCCAAACTGACTTTATACCTACCACAAAAGTAAAGGAGAAAGAGAAGAAGGACTGCAAGCACGAAGGGAATAAATAGAAGGAGAGGAGGAGCAGTGGAAAAGAGCAAAAGAGATTGGCTCAGGTACAAAGAGGCGTCCAAACCCTGAGTACTTGAGAGTGGGACAGAGACTCATCAGGAATAGGCGACTGGTTCTAAAATATTTCATCAATTGTTCTTCCCAAAAGCAAGAACATTCGTCTAGACTCTATCTAAAGTATAGTCGGAGGAAAAAACAGAAGTCTTAGCCATTATTTAGCCATTTAAAACTTTGTTAGCAATGACTATAGGTGACTGAAATTAGTTCAAACTTTAAAATTATCCACATACTCTATTTCTTGGTGAAAATGAAAATGATGCTGAAAATTTGGTTTGTAATAATATAAAAGCTGATATCACACTTTAATTTTCTTTTTCTCGTAAGACCCCGTAGTAAGAAGAATGAGAAGGAGACAGAGGGACAGCAAGCATAAGATGTAGTCTAGAGAGAGGCACCTAAACCCATATATTATTAGAACTGAGATAGGCTATAGGAGGGAAGAAGAAGAAGAAGAGAGTGTTTTAGTATCAACAACAAATCAACATTGCTCCCTCAGACAATTTCCTTCTTTTTTTTGAGGTTGGTGGAGAGTCAATCAGGTTTATAGTCCTGCTGGGCTGAGTCGTACTAGGCTATGTCGTCGGTGAAGTTATGTGTGTAGAAAATATATCTATAATTAAAAGTTATTGGATGGACTGATGATGATGATGATGATGTTGTTAGTGGTGATAACGATGGTAATAATGACAGCTATGATAATGATGATGATAATGATGATGGTGGTAATAATAATGGTAATAATGACAGCTATGATGATGTTAATAATGATACTGATGATAATGATAATGTTGGTGGTGATAATGACAGCTATGATGATGATGATGATGATGATGATATAGTAGTAGTGGTAGTGGCAGCTAGAAGCGTTGCACTAACTGTACCATGCGGGTCCCAACAAATCCTATTAGTTAAACTCAGAAGGAGAGAGAGAGAGAGAGAGAGAGAGAGAGAGAGAGAGAGAGAGAGAGAGAGAGAGACCAAAGGCGACATAGACACAGAAACAGACAGAAACAGATAAAGCAACAACCAACAAACACACCTGAAGAGAGAGAGACATACAGACATAAGAAAGAGTAACAGAGAAATGGGAAAAATACACCAATAAAGACAGTTAATGAGACGATAGTAACACAAACTCCTGAACATTATTATTATAGAGGAAGAATATACTACAGAGAAGTGAGAACCAGTAACAGAGAAAGAACTTGTCATATCACCACACACACACACACACACACACACACACACACACACACAATAACAGCATACTAGATAGTACTGTACTCTCTCTCTCTATCTCTCTCTATCTCTCTATCTCTCTTTCAGCATCTCGAATTTAAACAGATATGATATTGTACAGTATTTCTCTTCCTTGTTTTATTTCACTATTGTGGACAATAAACAGGTTTTAATCAGTCTTTAGTTCTCATCTTCCCTCAATATATAGAAAATAATTCCTAAAAACACTGAAGGAAGTAGAACGGGAAAGTTTTTGATGATGTATGGTGCACGACATTACAGAATGAGAAAGCCTGGTGATGTTTGGCCCATATGCAAGGAGAGTCATGGTGTGTATGACTGTGACCATGACTGGCACCATGGCTTTAAAGCAACCATCGTACCGTGTGGGCCATCACAAACATATCATATCTGTTGTTTGGTGTTGTTTTCCAAATTATATTTATGTATTATGGTCGATAGAATTACCTGTTTGTTAGGGGATTGGAATTATTAAACCAGTAAAACAATATAAGTGTGTGTGTGAGAGAGAGAGAGAGAGAGAGAGAGAGAGAGAGAGAGAGAGAGAGAGAGAGAGAAGGTGCATGGGGTGTTTGAAGGATGCAGTTGTCAGCCTAGTATATAGTACTGTAAACACACAACAATATCTAGGTGAAGTATCTGGCGCTTCATTCCCTCACTATACCTCCCTCAGTCCCACACTTTCATAGCCAGTCAGTCACTCAGTCCCACTCCACCGTGAAGCAGGAAGGGAGGCTGCACACACACATAAACACACATACACACAAGCCCTCCGACCCACTCCCTGTACACTCCTCTCATTCAAGTTCTCTCTGTACTGTTTGATGGTTAATAGACCTATATTTGTACTATTAATATCTGTTCTCCTTTTCTCTCCCCAACACCCTACAAGGAACAAACAAGCAACATTCATTCATCTGTCCGTATTATAAGGTATGCAAGGATGTGTTTGTTGTTGTTGTTGTAGTTGCTGTTCACTATGTATATTTTTTGTAGTTGTTTTGATTCTAGTTGTTGTTGATCATTTTTGTTGTTGTCGTTATTGTGGTTGAAGTTGTTAATGTTGTTGTTGTTGTCCCCTGCTCTTAATTGAAACCTCTGATCCTCTCCTTCCACCTCTCCCCTCCCTCCTAATCTCCTATATATACTTTCCGTCAGTGGGTCTGTCTCCAGGGAGATATACAGTATAGGAAGGGTAAGTGAGTGTGTTTAGTTCAGTACTTGCTATGTATACCATCTCAGATTCACCTTCTGCACTCGATACAGTCAGGAAGGAATAAGTACAGTAGTATGATGCACAAAAGTTCATTCCCTCAGCCACCCACAATACGACTGAATTTGTTCTGTGGTTCTTACGACATTACATAGTTCGCCATTTATCCTCTGTGTTGTTTAGTCATCGAACCAATGGTGATTCAGTTATTGTGTGTCTGGCTGAAGGAACAACCGTGATACATAATTACTGACCAGAGTGTGAGGAGCAGAAAGCTTCGAATCTCCTGGTATTGCTCATTTCCCCACCCAGTACACATATAGAGGCTGAGTTCGAATGTAGGGTATATGTTTGTGTGTGGTGCCTGCCGTTCGTCTCTGGTCAGAGATTACGTATCACGAGTGAACCACGAAACAGCTCAGTATAGGCCTTGGTTTATAGTGCAAGAAGTTAGAATATATCAAAACTTCCAAATTGCAGACAATGTAAAAAAAAATTTCCTCCTTTACTTATAGTCTGGAAGTGTCAATATAACGTGAAATTTTAGTTGGACAATGACTTATAAATATTCATATTTTAGACCAACCTTCCCATTATCTGTCTTTATCTATTATTCACCCCGACTGCTGATTAGATATGGAGTATAATAGTGGGAGTGTAGCCAAGATGATGATTAGTCGTGTTCACCTTCCACTACATGCACCTCAGTATAGTGTATGATGTGTTGCTTATAGTTTGTGGTGCAGTGTATACATATATGGGTATCATCATCACACATACATACATACATAACTATGATGGTGCATAACATTATTCATATCAGGTTCAAAGTATTTTTAAAAGACTATTATCAAAATTACCCCTAAGCAAATGTTGTTTACGTTTTATTTTAGTATGTATAAAATAACAACATCACATGATTCTATAATAATACAGTGATCTTGGAGTGGGTGTGTATGTGGATAATAACCTCAGTGACTACAACTACTAGACCTTTTTCCTGCATATAATTATAACTTTGTGAGTATATAATTATAGAGAATACTTATTACGTTATTATATTGCCGGGGTTGTGGTTGTAGCCTATCCCTCCCCTCACCTCCATGGTCTGATTATTCTGAGGATGTGTTAGTGAAGCAAGATTTATGATTTAGTGTTACTGAAGCAAGATTTCTAATGATGTATTACTGGTGCAAGATTTATTATAATGATCATAAAGCAATGGTAATTCCTCTTTTGTTAGTGGCACAGTTTGAAGGAATCAGTTTCCATCCCATTATAAATGTATCAAGAGTGTTTATTTCCTAGAGGTGTACACAATATACATTTACTTGAAAACGTCCCCGTAAGGGAAGTATTGCCTGCGGTGACGTGGGCAGTACTTTGAGGGTTTTGGTGTCTCTTCGGCCCCAGCTAATCCTTTTTATTTCTTCAAGTACCCTCCATTCCTTTTCTTTCCGTCGTACTTGCCGTCCCACCTCTCTTATCATCTTTTCCCACTGGTGGGGGCTGGTTCTATCCAGAAATGAGGAATTTGTCATCCTCTACCACACCCTGGCCTGTTCTGTCTGTCTCTCTTACTTTTTCTCATTCCTTCTGGGTAGCCGACGAGATCGCCCGATTGGGTGGCACAACAAGGAAGATTATACGCAGTGAGAGAGAGAGAGAGAGAGAGAGAGAGAGAGAGAGAGAGAGCAAGCAGCGTGACTATCAGAACCATCAGATCAAGAGACGTGATAGACGGTCTTCATACCAGGCTTATATACTCTCTCTTCAATATTACACACACATACACACACACACACACACACATCATCATCACACACAGTAATCATCATCCTATCCTACTCTCTCCCCCTTCCACACCTCTCTCCCTCTTCCACACCTCTCTCCCTCCTCCATGCCTCTCTCTCCTTCACACTTCCACACCTCTCTCCCTCCTCCATGCCTCTCTCTCCTTCACACTTCCACACCTCTCTCCCTCCTCCATGCCTCTCTCCCCTTTCCACACCACTCTCCCTCCTCCATGCCTCTCTCTCCTTCCACACCTCTCTCCCTCCTCCATGCCTCTCTCCCCTTCCCCCTTCCACACCTCTCTCCATCCTCCATGCCTTTCTCCCCTTCCCACTTCCACACCTCTCGACCTAGGGTGTATTTATAGTTATAATTTTATTTACATTCCAGTGTTTATCAGTAGCAGATAATAATGAGTATCGAGTTGTTTGTGTACAATTTATTTTGTTGATGTAATATGTTTTCTGTCTTGGATGCATTACATTTACAGAACAAACAAACATATATTAATTGAGGGGGCTGGTGTACATGCATTTATCGCCTGGAAATAAGGAAAATAAATGGAAGGCAGTAAACTACGACTTTATCATTTAATTAAAGATATATTTGAAAGCAATGCAAGGGCTTCCTGTATCTACCAACCTCATTCTATTAACACTTATTTTATTTTCACCACTCTGGGAATATTTGTTTGTTTTTATTATTATTATTATTAGTATCATTGGGTTTTTTCCGCTAATGATCGTGAAGTAAGATTACATGATATTATTTACTGTGTTCAAAGAAAGCGTATATACTTGGACATTGAACTAATAACACTTAATTAACAGAGAAAACTGGTCACTGAAATATATATATACTGTATATATATATTGTATTTTAAGTTATTTATTTACCTTTCATACCACTATTATCATTCCATTGTAGTCTACCTTATAATTTACATTATCTGATTCACCTCTTTGTTACAGAGAAAACGATGTATAAAAAAGGGTAACTTAAATATTTAAATGGATACAGGTTCAAGTCGATCCAAGTGGGTGAGGGATAATTTCAGAGACTCCTTTTTACTCTTTATCTCCTTGGTGCTTACTTGTTGTCCCTCCACTCTATCACCTCCCTGTGATTATGTGTGTGTTTTTCTTTTGCAGAGTAGCAGCTTTTTTATATAATTAGCAGAGGATTCCAACGTGTGACGTGTGGCAATACAATGACGAAAAAAACATGATTAATAAAAATAAAACTCCCGCTTGTGTCCTCAGAGAGAATAATGGCATCGACGTGTGGGGTTGGAGGGGCTATGTGGGGGGGACCAAGGCCAGGGGGAGTGTGGGCAACGACGGGTGTGGGGGTGGTGGTGTTGGGGGTGGAGCAGCAGCAGGACCTCACCACCACACTGAAGGCAGAAGTAGCAGCCCTCACCACCCTCACCACCACTAACACACCACCATCATCATCATCACCACTAACAGATCACGACCACGTCAGCCAGGATTGGTCTAGTGTGGTAGGTTATATTTGTTATTATTGTGTTGTATTACTGTATGGTAGTGGTGGTAGTACTGTAGTAGTAGTAGTGGTAGTATTTGTTGTTGTTATAGTAGTAGTAGTAGTAGTAGTAGTAGTAGTTTATTATATTGTATTGTAGTGCAGTGTGGTAGATGTTAGTTGTTATTGTAATTGTAATTGTGATTCTTAATTGTTTCTGTAGTTTGCTCTACAAGAAAGTGTTGTTATTTTATTTTGAACCACAGATAGGCAGATGATGGAGGTAATGTAAGTAATCGTTACAATGATGCCTTCTGGATGTGTTGAAGTCATTGTTAGGTTCACAGTCGTTCACAATGAATTTGTAAACACTTGAACGAAAGAAGTTGATCGGTCTATGTAGCTTTGCTGAATTGTCTGATGATTATGTTGACAGAACGATAGAGCCTTTGTGATTATTAAACAATTGTGAATACTGAACTGTATTATGCCTTTCATAAGATAAGACTGAAAATATGTGTGGGTTGGGAAGGAGTGTTGGCCTGGGGCTTTTAATTCCGGGCGACAAAACGTGATCTTTATTATATCAACTGTATACCCCACATTAATACATTTTTCTTCAGGTTTCCCGAGAGACAGAGCGACAATCCCCCTCCCCCCGGAGCGTGCTGGACCTGGGACAACAATTAGGGGAGTACATGAGGAGAATCAGTGACTACGTGTATTGGGTCGTGACGGGCACACCTCCAACCAACCGCAAGAGGAACCGTCCAGAGTACCGTCAACGGGAGAAGAGACCAATGAATGATGAAGGTCCCAGTACACAACCTCCCACCACTAACCATAAAAGACACAATCAATTGGAATACACGTGGGTTTTTCATACCAATCACGAGAACCATCAGCGAAAGAGACGACCACCAGTGAGTGACGGATTAAGTATAGACCATCCCACCAACTATAAACGAAACAATGAATACGAGAACCATCAGAGGGAGAGGCGACCCTTGACGAGTGAAGAGAGTACAAAGCGTCGACAAAGGCCACGTCACCGAGACAGAGGTGGGGTTGCACTGGGACCAAACCACGTCAAAGAGTTGGTCCATACACGTCTTCACAGAAACACACGACAGCCACCAATCATCATAAGCCAACAAGTCAGGGATTCTTTGCCGACTAGATAAAGCTTCTCCATCAAGTGTTACACATGAGTTGTTTGTCTGTATAGGTGGAAGAAATAAGTTTATGTTTGGCCAGAATGACTTTGTACCAGACAGGAAATAACTAGTTGACAGAGAGGAGAGACATGCAGCGAGAACGAAAAGGAAAATAGAGACAGATGAAGAGAAAGAAAAAGGATAGGAGGAAGTGATAAAGGGAGGAGGAACAACCAACAAACACGAAGAGAAAAAGAAGGAAAGATGTGTCAGTTGAAGAGAGGAAAATGAACACACACTCACACACACACACGCTTCAGTTCAGTTATTGACGAGTGAAACGAGTAAATAAAGCAATTAAGATGGTCAGGTCAGTCAGTGTATCCTGGATCCATGAAGAAGATTGAGACGAGTAACGGGAAAAGGGGATGAGCAACAGGAAAACCAACCAAGAACCATCGAGCCACAAGTCATATATTGTATCAAGTTATCAAGAATCCTACCAAGATCAGATGTATCCCTACCCATGCAGCGATATATACCCATGGCAGCACATTATTATCACTCGACTACACAGGTGAGGGAGGGGAATGTTGTTGTTGTTGGTGTATGTGGCAGTTTTAATGTGACAGATGTACACTCGTGATGCATCATTTCTGACTAGAGTGTAAGGAGCAGAAAGCATCGAATCACCTGGTATTGTTCATTTCCCCACCCAGTACACCTATAGAAGCTGAGTTCGTATGCAGGGCATGTGTGTGTGGTGCCTGCCGTTCGTCTCTGGTCAGAAATTACGTATCACGAGTGTACTACAAAGAAATAACTAATGAGACAGTTACAATATGACATTAAGACAGTTTCAACATGACAATAATACTACATGAGATCATTATTATATAAGACAGTTTCAGTATGATAGAAGTACTGCACCAAAATTATTAACAAGATATGATTTATAAGATAATTTCAATATGACTGAGATACTACAACAACATAATAATGATTTAATATGACTAATGACTGACCTGTTAGTGACTCAACATGTGACTCTTCAACAAAAATGATGACTCTTCGATGATATTATTAACATGACTATCGACTATGACCAACTTGTGACTCTTAAAAAATTTGTATACAGACTCTTAGATATTATACATTATATATAACCTTCCTCGTGTACTGATTAGTTATATATAGTCTGAAAATATGTATTATATATTTGTATTACTTGCATGACTTTATGAGGGTTGATAATAAGTTTAATACACAGCCACTGAAACTTAATAGATTACAAAGGGATTTTCAGCAACTCACCACACCCACGTCCCAATCACCATCGGATATAAACGTGAATTTTTAGTTGGACAGTGACTTATAGATATTCATATTTTAGACCAACCTTCCCATTATCTGTCTTTATTTATTATTCTATTATTCCTGTACACTACTGAGCCACCAAACAACAGACTATATACTTGGATAGACTTGTTTGTTTGTTTTTTGGGTATATTTCCTTGTGTAGCATTACTTGAAGTGCTTCGTAAACTCTAATTAATTCCTTCACATATATATATATTATAATTATCAGCTTTTGACGTTTTTATTATTGTTGTTGTTGTTACATTATTATTGACATTTATTTATAACTTACTGTATGTAGTATGTGTAGATTATAGACACTTGTAATAATTAAATACATAAAAGTGCTTTTTGCTTTATATAGATGTTTATATTTATTATGATTTTATTATTTTTGTTAATTATTTTTATTAGTGATATTGGCTTCATTCCTTCGTTTCCCTTAAGGAAAATTATCTATTATAATGGGAGGAATTCAGTTTTTTTTGTTTTTTTCGTACAGTTTAAATTCCTACACAAAAAAGAGTACCTTATAAAACACAAAACCCACATTGAATTATAATGGGAGGAATTCTGTTTTTTTTTTGTTTTTTTTTGTAAAGTTTAAATTCCTATTAAAAAAAAGGGTACCCAATAAAAATCACAAACTCACATTGAATTATAACGGGAGGAATTTTTTTTTTTTTTTTTTTTTGTACAGTTTAAATTGGAGGAATGTGTGTCAATCCAATAATCCTCGGTGAAATTCGGAAAGTAAGTTTTTTAGAGAATGTATGAAAAGATGTATTGAGAATGTGTGGAAAATGTGTATAGAGAATGTGTGTAAAATGTGTATAGAGAATGTTTGAATATAAATGTATAGAAAGTGTGTGAAAAAATGTATAGAAAATGTGTGAATATATATGTAAAAAAGGGTGTGAACAAATCTATAGAAAGTGTGTGAAAAAATGCATAGAAAACATGGAATAATTATGTCCTTAAAATTGAACTATATGGAACAGAAAATGAAGTAAAAAGTAAACAATGGGGGTGACTGATAAAAATAATACGACTCTCTTTATATCTTTCCTCTTTGATGCTTTATTACAAAATTATCAACAGATAACACTAACAATAGTAATATTACATTAAAGCAATAATTTATAAATAAATTAATTAATAAATAACTTACATGTCTACAGTAACAACAGAAAATAACAAAATGGCCAGAGTATTCAATTGTTTGTGTGTGTGTGTGTTTTTGTGTGTGTTTGTATGTGTGTGATTTTTTTTATTGCATTAATCATGTAACGTTGCAAGTATCATTATTAGCTATACCACTGTTGTTGTTGTTGATGTTGTTGTTGATGTTGTTGTTGTTGTTGATGTTGTTGTTGATGTTGTTGATGTTGATGTTGTTGTTGTTGTTGTTGTATACTCACAATGTGGATAAATACTAAGTCCTGTTTACTCACACTCCTCCATACATTATACCAAACTCACTAACACCACCATCACCACTTCTATTACTGCTACTATTATAGGTTCTAATTATTATTATCTCGTAGTGTGCCGTTGAGAAAATAGAAACAATAAACAATAATATCTACGTATAAAAGTATCTTCTCATGACCAAACTACAACTACCATTCTCACTACTATATAGATTAACTTGTAGCTAGTATAAAAAAAATATATATAAAAATAGTGTGCCTTCGAGAATTTATAATATACGCTATTCAGTCTCTTCGTAAGTTCGTAACATGTACAGTTGGCCACAAAAATTCGTACACACACTGTTGTTTTCGAAAATGTATGACAACAGCAGCTACAACACAACACTATTTTATTAGGGTTGTTGTTTTGGTAATCACGTGAGTCAGTTGTTGGTTGACCATGTATTGCAGCAGCACTTTCAGAAAAATGACCTCTCTTTCTTTATAATATCCTGTGTACGAATTATTGTGGTCAACTGTACATTGTCAACTCGTTATAAGTAGTGATAATTATACACATTGCTTAGATTTTGACTCGTAACTTCATGCTACTTTGTTTCATATGTCACGTTTTTCCTATTTACCTTTTCGATATATTTTTCTATCGTTTTGCTGGAATACGTAAACTGAACCTACAGATGGTATTCACGTCAGTCCTGTGTATACTGTATAGTGATAGATGTGATGATATTCTCCTGATCACACGACCCATTCATGCCTCCACACAATTACAACTCAATATTGAACTCCCTTGTAAAGACTCACCTCTAACGACAATTAAAAGAACTAATCACATACAACTTGTCTTACAGCTTGATGATTGTTAGACATTTTAAAATCTCTCACAGCGTTTTCCACTCGGCTTTCACTTCCCCTCTATATCTAAAATGGCAAGAATTGTAAGGTTTTTTCCTCTTATTGTAATAACATATCTTTGGTTTACAACTTGAGTATTTAGTTACCATAAATAAACCGTCTCGGAAGAATTTACTTTGTATCTCTATGCTGTTGAATAAAATTAATAATCTCATAGCTGTCCCCACCATATTGCAGATTGTTATAATATCATTAGGAAGTTTCTGCCCTCGAAATTAGATACACATTTGATTCTTGAATGACGGGAATATAGTTACTATTATACATCAATGACTTCTGATGGCACGTGGGGGATTGTTTTTGGAATTTAATGGCAAATAACTTAGGTTAAAGACCAGCTATATATTGCATTGGTTTACGTTTGACTGTGTTTACTTTCTGTTGTTGCGACGATGGGGGCGACTGCGCAGGATATGCTTGGGGAAAATGGTGTGTCTCTGGTGTGAGTCCTCTCTGCTGTGTCGTGAAATGCGAATAGGATGCACGTGTTTTATGATCTCACCGCTGCGTTGTAAGATTGGACTCGGTGGTGAAGGGTAGTTGTATTGTAGGTCCTCGTCGCTGTGCTCTCTCTGGGGTACAAAGTAGCTCTTTATTAGGTCCCCATCGCTTTGTTCAATGTCGTGAATTGGGTGCACGACGTAGTCATGTTGTTGTGGGTGTTCATCGCTGTGATACTGTGAGTCTTGAGTGTGGGGCACTGGGTAGCCGTGATGTATGACTTGTTGTGTGTTCTCATCATTGCCAATACCTATGTTCATACCACCGTGTAAGGGGCTCATCCCATAGCCTTGCATTGCTTCAAGCATCGGACCCATTTCGTAAGGAGGCATGGCCATCTCCATCTTCTCACCCTCTTTCTTCTTGGGATAGAGAAGTTCCTCGTGTGGGATGAACTTAAGGAGACTAATGATGGGAACAAGGACACTGATGGTACAGTAGAGGATCAGGTAGCTGAGGTAATCCCATGAGTAGCCAGCCAATGGAGGTTCCACGTTGGTGTTGGTGGTTGGACCCCAATTCAACACGGGACCCAGGATGTAACGAGCTTCTTCTAGCATCTGATGTAGGGGTGTGGTGGGGTGGGTTAGGGAGGAATGACGACGGTGGAGGTGTGAGTGAGTGAGTGAGTGAAGGAGAGAAGACGAGTGAGTGAAGATGATGTCGGGATGGATGAGTGAGAAGGACTGACAAGTGGAAGGGGAGCATAAAGGTGAGTGAAGATGATGGATGAGTGAATGAGTCTGATATTGAAAGAGTACATGAGTCAAATAACTAAAGAGTCAAGATGGGGATATGTATGTGTGAGAGAAGAGTTGATAATGTAATTGTGTAAGTATGGTAGGTATGGTATGTATGTATGTGTGAACGAGTGAGTGTATTTGTTTGTGGGTGTTAAAATGAGTAGTATGCATGTTAGTGAGTGAATGTGAATGTGAATGTGAATGTGAAGTTTTTGGTCTGCACAGAAGTGACCTTTTTACCAAGTGTGGGTGGGAGTGGTGAGGTGATGATGACTGCAACTAAATATTTAGAACCATTACACTATACTAAAGCAGCCTTGTCGTCACCACTACCACCATCACCAGCACCATTTCCATCAGTAGAAAATCCCCTTCCACCACCACCACCACCACCATCACCATCACCATCATCACTACCAACATCACCAACACCATTTCTTTCCTTCGTCTCAACATCCCACATCACTACAACCCCTACAACCACCACCACCAACACCAACACCATTTCCATCACCACTCTATCCCTCATCTTCATCACACCCTTCACCATCACCATCACCTCTGCATCCTCCTCCTCCACCACCACCAACACCAACACCAACATTGACACTTTCCTTTTGTTATGAGCTTGACCCTGTAATATTTCTACCCTCTAGTATCTGTTTACCCGTGTTTTCATCATAGAGTGTAATTATTAGAGTTTACATGTTAATCCCTGTTCTATAATTAATCCAATGAAGGAAGAAGGAAGTGGGAACGAGATAGAAAGGGACTGAGATGCAAACTGCTAGACATTGACAAGAAAAGAGGTAAAAGAAAGTGAGAAGTAATGTATAAGAAGATGAATGTGAAACGAGGTGTCATTACGAATAATAGAGGTAGAGAGTGATGAGGATAGAGAGTGTGAGGACCCCCATATAAACAGGGTTCACACAAGGTATACAATAATGAAGGGGTGGGTACTTAGGAACTTATGAAATGCTTCTGAGGAGAGGGAAACGAAGAGTAGCAGCTGTATAGGGACAACAACCTGTCAGACTTGGAAGTAAAGGTGGGCAGGGCATGGATGGCTGATGGTGGTGGTGGTGGTGGTCAGGTGGGTTTGTGAAGCCTCTTTGAATTGGTAACGAGGTGGCTTTGTGTATTTCCTGAGGGGGGTGGGTAATGAGGCTTGTTTACTTCTTTAGGAACTAGGGTGATGAGGGGGGTTGGTGAAGCCTGTTTTTATGGGTAGCGAAGTTGGTTCGTGATACTTTCCCTGGGTGCATGAGTTGAGGGATGGTTTTGTGTAATCTTCTTTGGTAGGTAGTGAGATGCGTTCCCGAGTCTACTTGAGTGAGTTAATCAGTCAGACAAGTACATGGGTAGTGTGAGTGACTTGGAGTGGAATGTAGAGTAGTGCCATGGTCTGGTTGTCGCTGTGGGGGGAAGTGGGTGTGTGGTTGGCTGTTGTGACGTGGATGTGGGGTGTTGGGGCTGTGTTGAACGAGATACAGTATCGTTGAGGGCTGTGGGACGGTTGTGGGGGTGGCCGTCGTGTCGCATTGTTAAGATGTGGTGACAAACTCCTTAGACACGGAGGAAAGAATGATACTATGTGAAGGGCGTGGTGGATACAGTGTGAGGAGAGGAATGGGGGCAGAGAAGATGGGGTGGTTGAAGGGCGTGTACTGAACTTACAACATGAAGGGCGGGGTTGGAGTGGAAGAAAACTATTGGAGTGTAAAGATAGAATAGAGAGCGTGTCCACAAAAAATGGGAGTGTGGGGTAAGGATGAAGAGTGTGCATGTGTATCAATCTAGGCCATATATTTGTATAGTTGGAACGTGTACTTGAAAAAAATATATAATTAAACCTAAAGCGAGGAGGTCAGAGAGCGTGTATGTCCTAAAACAAATAGTGTAGTGTAGAGCGAGGTTGAAGAGTATAATTATGTATGTTATGTTATCAATCCAGGCCACAGTATTTTTAGAGAGATGAAGTTAGTGTGGTTGTGTTAAGCCATGAAGGACTCAGCGTACTGCACTGCTTGCACCAGGGCTCGCCTCACCAGTACCCTCGCCCTCTCCTGTGCCTGTAGGGAAACAATACGGAGTGAGGGACGCTATAC
>JAWZYT010005486.1:2500-74459 GCA_034508575.1 Petrolisthes manimaculis
CCTGTTCTTTCGTAGGGATTGAAGATTTTGTAACTCCTACCAATCCCCAATCCCTAATCACTTCCAATCCCCAATCCCTAATCACTTCCAATCACAGATCCACAGTAACTTCCAATCCCAAATCCCAAATCATCTCTAATCACCAATCCCTAATCACTTCCAATCCCCAATCCCAAATCACCTCCAATCCCCAATCCCTAATCACTTCCAATCACAGATCCACAGTAACTTCCAATCCCAAATCCCAAATCATCTCTAATCACCAATCCCTAATCACTTCCAATCCCCAATCCCAAATCATCTCTAATCACCAATCCCACATCATCTCCAATCACCAATCCCTAATAACTTCCAATCACCAATCTCACATCATCTCCAATCCCCAATCCCACATCACCTCCAATCACCAATCCCAAATCATCTCTAATCACCAATCCCTAATCACTTCCAATCCACAATCTCACATCATCTCCAATCCCCAATCTCACATCATCTCCAATCCCCAATCTCACATCACCTCCAATCCCCAATCCCAAATAAATTCCACTCATCCCATCACATCAAATCGTCCAATCCCTTCCAATCACCCAACCACAATCACTTCCAATCACCCAACCACAATCCCTTCCAATCACCCAACCACAATCACTTCCAATCACCAATATCCAATTACTACTGTACCATCGGCACGATTAACTTCCAATCACTCAATCACTTCCAATCACCAATACCCGATCACTTCTGTACCACCATTGTTCAGTCAAGCACATCAATCTCTAATCAATTCCAATCCCCAATCACAAATTACTTCTAATCCCCAATCCCCAATCAGCTCCCATCACCAATCCCCAATCCATTCACAATCACAAATACATTCCCATTCCCAATCACACATTATTTCCAATCCCCAATCGCTAATACATTCCAATCCCCAATCACTAATCCGTTCCAATCCCCAATCACTAATTCATTCCAATCCCCAATCACTAATCCATTCCAATCCCCAATCACTAATCCATTCCAATCCCCAATCCTCAATACATTCGCATCATCCGTCATTAATCCAATCCAATCACCAATCACTTAATACTTCCAATCACCAATCCCCAGTCAATTCTCATCCCCAATCACCCATTATTTCCAATCACCAATCACCCATCAGTTCCAATAACCAATCACCCATTATTTCCAATCACCAATCACCCATTATTTCCAATCACCAATCACCCATCAGTTCCAATCACCAATCACCCATTATTTCCAATCACCAATCACCCATCAGTTCCAATCACCCATTACCAATCAGTTCCAATCACCCATTACCCATCAGTTCCAATCACCCATTACCAATCAGTTCCAATCACCCATTACCCATCAGTTCCAATCACCAATCCCCAGTCAATTATCATCCCCAATCACCCATTATTTCCAATCACCAATCACCCATTATTTCCAATCACCAATCACCCATTATTTCCAATCACCAATCATACCAATACAGGTTAAGAGATAAGAGAGAGATAGAGATTAGAGATAGGAGAGAGATAGAGATAGAGAGAGATATAAATATGAGAGATAGGAGAGAGATAGAGAGAGATAGAGATAGAGAGACACATAGAGATAGAGATAGAGAGACACATAGAGATAGAGATAGAAGAGAGATATATAGAGATAGAGATAGAAGAGAGATAGATAGAGATAGAGATAGGAGAGATACATATAGAGATAGAGATAGGAGAGAGATAGAGACACACCTAATACAACATCAACAACAACAACAACAAATACAACAACAACATCAACATCAACAACAACAACAACAACAACAACAACATCAACATCAACAACAACAACAACGTGATTATCGTCCGGTTGTCAACACTGATTATCGTCCGGTTGTTAATTCCGGTTATGGTCCGGTTCGTCCGGTTATAAACACACATGATTATCGTCCGGTTCGTCCGGTTGTAAACGCAGAATATCGTCCGGTTCGTCCGGTTGTAAACACTACATATCGTCCGGTTATAAACACACATGATTATCGTCCGGTTCGTCCGATTGTAAACACCGATTATCATTTAGTTCGTCCGGTTCGTCCGATTGTAAACACAGATTATCGTTCAGTTCGTCCGGTTATAAACCCACACGAATATCGTCCGGTTCGTCCGGTTATAAACTCAAATTATCGTCCGGTTGTAAACCCACATGAATATCGTACGGTTGTAAACACACACAATTATCGTCCGGTTATAAACACAGATTATCGTTCAATTCGTCCGGTTCTCAACCCACATGATTATCGTCCGGTTATAAACACAGATTATCGGCAAGTTCGTCCGGTTATAAACACAGATTATCGGCAAGTTCGTCCGGTTATAAACACAGATTATCGGCAAGTTCGTCCAGTTGTAAATCCACACGAATATCGTCCGGTTGTAAACACAGATTATCGTCAAGTTCGTCCGGTTATGAACTCAGATTATCAAGTTCGTCCGGTTGTAAACACAGATTATCGTCCGGTTCGTCCGGTTATAAATACACACGAATATAATAATAATAATAATAATAATAATAATAATAATAATAATAATATAGATAGAAGAATGATGCATCAGAGATATATAAATAATTCTTATTATAACACATTTATGATACCACCACCACCACAACAACAACAACAGCAACAAACAACAACAATAACAAATACAACATATCCTAACACCCTGCAACAACAACAACAACCAACAACAACAACAACAACAACAACATATCCTAACACCCTGCAACAACAACCAACAATAACAACAACAACAACAACAATGCTACAACAACCAACAACAACAACAATAACACACACAAATACACACACACACACACCTACACACACACCAACTCATACACACACACCTACACATACACCAACACATACACACACACCTACACATACACACACACCAACACATACACAAACACACGTATTCAAATTTCCATATTCTAGCTCCCAAAATAATAATAATAATAATAATAATAATAATAATAATAATAATAATAACAACAACAGAAGTAATAATAATAATAATAATAATAATAATAATAATAATAATAATAGACCTTTGATGAAACCACCCATACCAAACGTTGTATTGATACCACTACCACCACTACCACCATCCACCACTACCAACATTACTACCCTACCAACATTATCGTCTACCAACATTACTACCCTACCAATATCTACCTCAACAACCACCATTTCTACGCTACCAACATTACCATCTACCAACATTCCTCCACTTCCATCATCTACCAACATTATTACCCTACTAACATCACCATCTACCAACATTCCTCCACTTCCATCATCTACCAACATTATTACCCTACCAACATCGACTACCAACATTCCTATTTCACCAACATCTACTACCAACATTCCTATTTCACCAACATCTACTACCAACATTACTACCCTACCAACATCGACTACCAACATTACTACCCTACCAACATCTACTACCAACATTACTACCCTACCAACATCTACCAACATTACTACCCTACCACCATCTACCAACATTACTACCCTACCAACATCGACTACCAACATTCCTATTTCACCATTATCTACCAACATTACTCCACTTCCATCACCATCTACCAACATTCCTCTCCCACCATCAAATAATAATAATAATAATAATAACAATAATAGAAATAATAATAATAATAATAACGAAAATAATAATAATAATAATAATGAAAATAATAATAATGAAAATAATAATAATAATGAAAATAATAATGAAAATAATAATAATAATAATAATAATAATGAAAATGAATATAATAATGAAAATAACAATAATGAAAATAATAATAATAATAATAATAATAATGAAAATAATAATAATAATGAAAATAATAATAATAATATTAATTTAGAACCGGGACTCAAAAACTCTCTCGCTAGCCTCTCACCGGGACCCAAAGAGTCTCTCGCTAGCCTCTCACCGGAACCCAACGACCCTCTTACTAGCCTCTCACCGGGACTCAAAAACTCTCTTACTAGCCTCTCACCGGGACCCAAAGACCCTCTCCCTAGCCTCTCACCGACCACCAAAAGACCAGTATCAGTACCTCTCCCTAGCCTCTCACCGGGACCCAAAGACCCTCTCGCTAGCCTCTCACGGGGACCCAAAAGGTCAGCATCAGTACCTCTCCCTAGCCTCTCACCGGAACCCAAAGCAACAGATCTGCCTAGCCTCTCACCGGGACCCAAAGCAACAGATCTCCCTAGCCTCTCACCGGGACCCAAGGAAACTCTGCCTAGCCTCTCACCGGGACCCAAAATGGAAGATGATAAATTATTTCTTGAAAGTTTATCTGCGGTAATGAATGATCTCCTGACCTTCACAAACAACACTAACCATCGTACTCCCGAACCCGATCATCGTATTCCCGAAGATACCCATCGTACTCCCGAAGACGGCCATCGTACTTCCGAAGATAGCAATCATCGTAGTCCCGAAGCCGGCCATCGTACTTCCGAAGCTAGCAATCATCGTATTCCCGAAGCTAGCCATCGTATTCTCGAAGATAGCAATCATCGTATTTCCGAAGCTAGCAATCATCGTACTCCCGAAGATGGCCATCGTATTCCCGAAGCCGACCATCGTACTCTCGAAGATGGTCATCGTATTCCCGAAGCTAGCCATTGTACTCCCGAAGTTGGCCATCGTATTCCCGAAGCTGTGGACCAACCCATCCATCGTACTCCCGAAGCCAATCATAGTACTCCCGAACCTAACCATCGTACTCCCGAAGCCAACCATCGTACTACCGAACCCAACCATCGTATACCCGAAGCCAGTCATCGTACACCCGAAGCCCTGGACCAACAATTATCACTACTAATACATCGTTACGGACAACAACAACAACAACAACAACAACAACAACAACCATCAATACACACCAACATAACACAACGTCTTCGTAATAACTTTAAACTATTGGTACAACTTTGTCTACCAACACAAATCTATAAAGAATGGGGATGGAAACATTATACAGCTGATATGATACTCAGAGAACTTATTATTAATTCAAATAATAATAATAATCATAATAATGGTAAGTAATTAAGTTAAGTTAGGTTAGGTTAGGTTAAGTTACACATGTTTAAAAGTTAGGTTAGGTTAAGTTAAGTTAGGTTAAGTTACACATGTTTAAAAGTTAAGTTAAGTTAAGTTAAGTTAGGTTAAGTTAAGTTAGGTTAGGTTAGGTTAGGTTAGGTTAAGTTAGGTTAGGTTAAGTTAAGTTAGGTTAGGTTACACATGTTTAAAAGTTAGGTTAGGTTAAATTAAGTTAAGTTAGGTTAAGTTAGGTCACACATGTTTAAAAGTTAGGTTAGGTTAAATTAAGTTAAGTTAAGTTAGGTTAGGTCACACATGTTTAAAAGTTAGGTTAAGTTAAGTTAAGTTAAGTTAGGTTTGGTTAGGTTAGGTTTGGTTAGGTTAGGTCACACATGTTTAAAAGTTAGGTTAGGTTAAGTTAGGTTAGGTTAAGTTAGGTTAGGTTAGGTTAGGTTAAGTTAGGTTAGGTTAGGTCACACATGCTTAAAAGTTAGGTTAAGTTAAGTTAAATTATTATTATTATTATTATTTTTAAGTCATTATTATTATTATTATTATTATTATTATTCCTCAGGTGAGCGTTGTAACAGCACATCGTCAACGGCTTCAAATTTACAAGAGTTAGAAGATGATGTATTTAGTCCGCCATCTTGCTACACCTCAACCAATGACGCCTTCTACACACACACACACACACAGTATACTTCTACCTCATTTACACACTCTGGTATACACACAGATGCATACTTGTCCCCCCTGGCACATTCTGGTATACGTACACACATTTCTACTCACTCAAATGTACATACACACATTCCTACACACTCTAATGTACACACACACATTCCTACTCACTCAAATGTACATACACACATTCCTGCACACTCAAATGTACACACACACATTCCTACACACTCAAATGTACATACACACATTCCTGCTCACTCAAATGTACACACACACATTCCTACACACTCAAATGTACATACACACATTCCTACACACTCTAATGTACATACACACATTCCTACACACTCTAATGTACACACACATGCTCGTCACACACTTTTACACACACCCACACACCCTATCACACAAGTAAGCACACCCACTACACACACACACATTCCTGCACACTCAAATGTACATACACACACACCCTATCCTGACACACACACAAACACACACCATACATAGTTACACACACACACACACACACAAACACACACCATGCACACACACACATACACCATAAAATATTACACACACACAAACACACACACAAACACATTATTATTATTATTATTGTTATTATTATTATTATTAAAGACTCCAGATATTTTCCTAATATTAATTTATGTGATTATTATAATAAATAATAAATATATTCTTAATAATAACAATTCATTTTCATATCCTTATACACACATACATTTAATTTTATTACTCTCTCTCTCACTCTCTCTCTCTCTCTCTTTTTTTTCTCTCTCTCTCTCTCCTGTTTTAGTGCCATCGTAAATTTTTCACCGAAAATCGAGAATATAGTTTTCCTATAAATATAAAGTTTTCTAATAATGTTACTGTAGTTTTCCTATAAATATAAGGTTTTCTAATAATTTTACTGTAGTTTTCCTATAAATATAAAGTTTTCTAATAATTTTACTATAGTTTTCCTATAAATATAAAGTTTTCTAATAATTTTACTGTAGTTTTCCTATAAATATAAAGTTTTCTATTCATTTTACTCTAGTTTTCCTATAAATATAAAGTTTTCTAATAATGTTACTGTAGTTTTCCTATAAATATAAAGTTTTCTAATAATTTTACTGTAGTTTTCCTATAAATATAAAGTTTTCTAATAATTTTACTGTAGTTTTCCTATAAATATAAGGTTTAATAATAATTTTACTGTAGTTTTCCTATAAATATAAAGTTTTCTAATAATTTTACTGTAGTTTTCCTATAAATATAAAGTTTTCTAATAATTTTACTCTAGTTTTCCTATAAATATAAAGTTTTCTAATCATTTTACTCTAGTTTTCCTATAAATATAAAGTTTTCTAATCATTTTACTGTAGTTTTCCTATAAATATAAAGTTTTCTAATAATGTTACTGTAGTAGGCCCTATTCCTATAAATATAAGGTTTTCTAATCATTTTACTGTAGTTTTCCTATAAATATAAGGTTTTCTAATAATTTTACTGTAGTTTTCCTTATAAATAAAAGATATAAGACGTGGCGAGGCAGACCAGGATAAAATGTACAGTAATATATTTTAGAGTTCAGTGTTAAGATAGAACTCGTAAATGTAGCTGTTGTTGTTATTGTTGTTGGTGTTGTTTTATACTGATTAGATAGATATAAAGAAAAAGAAACTAATAATAAAGATAAGGTGTGCCGTTGGAAACATAATAATAATAATAAATAGACAACGTGAAAACAATTAAAATGAAATATAATGGTATTGTTTCATTTATCTGCCGTGAAAGTCAAGAAACAATATTATGAATTAATTAATATAAGCTACGTTAATGTGATTATGAATATCGCATAAACATTGGTTATTTATGACATAATAATAATAATAATTAACAATAATAACAATGCCTGTCAAATTGATAACACCGTAAGTATATAAAATTATAAAACACATAATATATTTTTTTTTTACTGTTATGTATTAAAGTGATAATATATTTTTCTCATAAATATAATATATAAATAGTAGGTAAACTTCAAATAAATAATTATCCTGTCACACTTCATTATCTTTTTCTGGCGTTATAGTGTATGATAGTAATAAATTTAATGTTTGCAATAATTAACTGTGCAATATATAGGCCTATCTTTGTTTAACTGTGCAATATATAGGCCTATCTTTATTGCAGGAGTAGAGTGTGTAATTGTAATAAATTTAATTAATGTTTGTAATAATTCACTGTGCAATATATAGGCCTATCTTTGTTTAACTGTACAATATATAGGCCTATCTTTGTTTAACTGTACAATATATAGGCCTATCTTTATTGCAGGAGTAGGGCTGGGTTTGTTATTGGTACTGCAAGCCTTGTTATGATCTTCAATGTTATTTTCATCTTTCCTACATATGAAGGAAGCTGTGAGGAATGTGAGTAATTATTATTATTATTATTATTATTATTATTATTATTATTATTATTATTATTATTATTATTATTATCATTATCATTATTATTATTATTATTTTTATTATTATTATTATTATTATTATTATTTTTATTATTATTATCTTTATTATTATTATTTTTATTATTATTATTTTTATTATTATTATTTTTATTATTATTATTTTTATTATCATTATTATTATTATTATCATTATTATTATTATTATTACTATCATTATTATTATTATTATTATTATTATTATTATTACTATCATTATTATTATTATTATTACTATCATTATTATTATTATTATTATTATTATTATTATTATTATTAACACCATGTACACTCGTGATACATAATAAATTCTGTCGACCTGTAATAATAATAATAATAATACAGTAATAATAATAATAAAATGAAACAAACACACACACACACACAAATGAACACACGAAAAAAGATAATCATATTCATAAAATTATATTCCACGCCACGTGTTATTAATTAATTATCTATACCTACCTTAATTACCTACCTAGACCACTTGGACCTAATACTTCGAGGACCAATAATTACATACCTACCTTTAATTACCTATAGACCACTTGGACCTAATACTTCGAGGACCAATAATTACATACCTACCTTTAATTACCTACCTATAGACCACTTGGACCTAATACTTCGAGGACCAATAATTACATACCTACCTTTAATTACCTACCTATAGACCACTTGGAGCTAATACTTCGAGGACCAATAATTACATACCTACCTTTAATTACCTACCTATAGACCACTTGGACCTAATACTTCGAGGACCAATAATTACATACCTACCTTTAATTACCTACCTATAGACCACTTGGACCTAATACTTCAAGGACCAATAATTACATACCTACCTTTAATTACCTACCTAGACCACTTGGACCTAATACTTCGAGGACCAATAATTACATACCTACCTTTAATTACCTACCTAGACCACTTGGACCTAATACTTCGAGGACCAATAATTACATACATACCTTAATTACCTACCTATAGACCACTTGGAGCTAATACTTCGAGGACCAATAATTACATACCTACCTTAATTACCTACCTATAGACCACTTGGACCTAATACTTCGAGGACCACCTGCTCAAGATGACCCCGTCCTCGTACGTTGGGTGAAGTCGCAACTCGTCGCTCCTTCACGTCTCCCTTACAACTTGTCGTATTTCCTGAGTGGACTACATCAGGAAATTAATTATGGAAGTAGTAGTGGTAGTGGTGGATCCTATAGCCCGTCACAGGAGTTTATTCTAGGCAAGATTGAAGAGTTGTATGGAGATGAGGTACGTAATTGTATGGAGATGAGGTACGTAAGGAATTATTGTATGGAGATGAGGTACGTAAGGAATTATTGTATGGAGATGAGGTACGTAAGGAATTGTATGGAGATGAGGTAGATAATTGTATGTAGATGAGGTACGTAAGGAATTATTGTATGGAGATGAGGTACGTAAGGAATTGTTGTATGGAGATGAGGTACGTAAGGAATTGTTGTATGGAGATGAGGTACGTAAGGAATTATTGTATGGAGATGAGGTACGTAAGGAATTATTGTATGGAGATGAGGTACGTAAGGAATTAATTGTATGGAGATGAGGTACGTAAGGAATTGTATGGAGATGAGGTACGTAAGGAACTGTATCTCCATAAACACTTCATTTTCACCATAGTTGAACTAGATTCGTCGGTAAAACACTACAGAAAATTAAATATATTAAATTATATGAGTACAATATAGTGCCACCATTTCTATTTATTGCTTATTTACTATAATATACAGCCTACTCAATGAAAATTTCAAACTTTTCTTGAATATGATAATAAAATATTTATAGACTATATAAATTATGTACACTCACTACCTACCCTACTTCAGTACTGTATTACTTATTAAATTCCTTATATGTACTCACTACCTACCTCTCTCCCCCCATACACACACACAGATAACAAAACCCGTATAATTATGTATGTACAGTACTCACTACCTACCTCTCCCCTATACACACACACAGATAACAAAACCCCTATATGTACTCACTACTTACCTTTCCCCCACACATTTACAGTACTGTATTACTTATTAAATTCCTTATATGTACTCACTAACCCCCTACCTCTCTTCCCCCATACACACACACAGATAACCAGACCCGGTACTTTCCTTGAGGCTGGGGCATACGACGGGGAGTTTTTATCCAACACCCTATACTTGGAACATGAGTTTGGTTGGCGAGGATTGCTGGTCGAGGCAAACCCAGATTTCTTTGCCCAGTTGCTACTTAAGAGACGCAAGAGTTGGGCCCTTAACATGTGTCTCAATACCAAGCCTTATCCATCACTGGTTAGTTGGTTGGTTTGTTATTTAGTTAGTTATTTAGTTAGTTAGTTGGTTAGTTAGATACATATCATCTCTTTCTCTCTCTCTCTGCACTCACACCATCTCTCTCTCCCTCCTTCCCTCTCTCTGCACTCACATCATCTCTATCTCTATCTATCTATGCACTCACATCATCTCTCTCCCTCTGTCTCTGCACTCACATCATCTCTCTCTTTCCCTCTCTGTCTGCACTCACATCATCTCTCTCTCTCCCTCCTTCCCTCTCTGTCTCTCTCTCCCTCCTTCCCTCTCTGTCTCTCTCTCCCTCCTTCCCTCTGTCTCTCTCTCCCTCCTTCCCTCTCTGTCTCCCTCTCTCTCTCTGCACTCACATCCTCCTTCCCTCTCTCTCTCTCTCCCTCCTTCCCTCTCTGTCTCTCTCTCTCTCACATCACCATCACCACCAACTTAATTTTCACCATTTCCCAGGAGAACTTCAGCGTTGGATCCGATTCACCCGAGGACATTAACCATCACTACGACTCCACAGCCCCGGCCAACCCAATGCTGGAAAAACACATCTCTCTCGGCTCATCCAGACTCACTCAGTTCAACGACAACACCACACAGGTCAGGTTAGGTTAGGTTAGGTTTAATTAGGTTGTTAGGTTAGGTTAGGTTAGGTTAGGTTAGGTTTAATTAGGTTGTTAGGTTAGGTTTAATTAGGTTGTTAGGTTAGGTTAGGTTAGGTTAGGTTAGGTTACGTTAGGTTAGGTTAGGTTAGGTTTAATTAGGTTGTTAGGTTAGGTTAGGTTAGGTTAGGATAGGTTAGGTCATGATAGGTCAGGTCATGGATGGTTAGGTTAGGTTAGGTTAGGTTAGGTTTAATTAGGTTAGGTTAGGTTAGGTTAGGATAGGTCAGGTTAGGTTAGGTTAGGTCATGTAAGGTTAGGTTTAATTAGGTTAGGTTAGGTTAGGTTAGGTTAGGTTAGGTTAGGTTAGGTTAGGTTAGGTTAGGTTAGGTTAGGTTAGGTTAGGTTAGGTTAGGTTAGGTTAGGTTAGGTTAGGTTAGGTTAGGTTAGGTTAGGTTAGGTTAGGTTAGGTTAGGTTAGGTTAGGTTAGGTTAGGTCAGGTTAGGTTAGGTTAGGTCATGTAAGGTTAGGTTTAATTAGGATAGGTTAGGTTAGGTCACATAAGGTTTAATTAGGTCTACATTGTGTTCTTTTTGTGTACAGACTGGTGATGTAATGGTTAGGTTAGGTTAGGTTAAGTTTAATTAGGATAGGTTAGGTTAGGTCACGTAAGGTTAGGTTTAATTAGGATAGGTTAGGTTAGGTCACATAAGGTTTAATTAGGATAGGTTAGGTTAGGTCACATAAGGTTTAATTAGGTGTTCTTTTTGTGTACAGACGGGTGATGTAATGGTTAGGTTAGGTTAGGTTAGGTTAGGTTTAATTAGGATAGGTTAGGTTAGGTCACGTAAGGTTAGGTTTAATTAGGATAGGTTAGGTTAGGTCACATAAGATTTAATTAGGTGTTCTTTTTGTGTACAGACGGGTGATGTAATGGGTGTACAGTGTGTTCCTCTATACACTATAATGAAGGCGTTGGGTAGAACACACATCGACTTCCTCTCCTTGGATGTTGAACACGCTGAGATGGGCATACTGGATACTATACCCTGGGACACTATATCATTCAGGGTATGTGTGTGTGTGTGTGTGTGTGTGTGTGTGTGTGTGAAGGGGGGATGTATGTGTGTGTGTGTGTGTGTGTATGTGTGTGTGTGTGTGAAGGGGGATGTATGTGTGTGTGTGTGTGTGTGTGTGTGTGTGTGTGTGTGTGTGTGAAGGGGGGATGTATGTGTGTGTGTATGTGTGTGTGAAGGGGGGATGTATGTGTGTATGTGTGTGAAGGGGGGATGTATGTGTGTGTGTACAGTACAGTATTTATGTATATATGTGTTTTTTTGTTTCTATGTATTTATGTGTTTTTCTTCTTCCTATGTATTTATGTATGTACTATATACTGTATGTTTCTTTTCTTTGACTATACAGGTAATGTCAATAGAACACATATTAACTGTTTCTATGTATGTATGTATATATGTATTTCTCTTTCTATGTATTTATGTATGTACTATATATATTTCCTTTGTTTGACTATACAGGTAATGTCAATAGAACACCTCACCAAAGATGACCTTGTAATCTATATGGAAGAGAGAGGTTATCATCACGTCGCTTCATTGCACGCGGACCATATCTTTGTCAACACTAAAAACACCATCCTTCACTATAAAAATAAAACACTTAGCGATGGTGATGGTGGTGATGATGGTGGTGGTGGTGTAGGTGGTGTAGGTGGTGGTGGTGGTGGTGATAGTGGTGGTGGTGGAGGTGTTGGTGGTGATGGAGATAATTTGACCCATGATAGAAAGGCAAGAAGAATTAATAATAATAATAATAATAATAATAATAATAATAATAATAATAATAATAATAATAATAATAATAATAATAATAAGGAAAGTAAAGTTTTTGATGTCGTTGGAAATAATGATGGAAATTCACAAGATAATGATGTTGACAATATTAATACCAGTAATCAAGGTATTAAGAAGAGTAATACTGAAACTACTACTACTACTACTACTACTATTAGATATGACACATACAGACATGCTGCTGATGATAGTAGTAATAATAATAATAATAATAATAATAATAATAATAAGGAATCGATCAGTGATGCCATATCCCACAAGACATATTATAATCATCATGAACCACCATTATTATTAACGGATAAAGATACAGTAGAATATGATGTAGATGGCAACACTGACATCTTCTACAATGACCTAGAGAAGTATGGCAACACTGACACCCGGAGAAGAAAGAGAAGGAATAATGTTTTTAGAGAGACTTTGGCCTTGTAGATATTTAATATTTTTTTTTTTCTGCATTTGTTAATAATTAAAGGGAAATATTTTGTGTCGGTAAATCTGGAGCAAAGTGAATGAATCGATTCCTCCCAACTATTCCTGGCAACGACGGAACAAACACCATTATTTTTGTGTTTTTGTTCCTGTTGTTTCCTGGTATACTTTGGAGGAATCAAGGCACTCCAATGTATAAAAAAAAAAAAAAAAAAAAAAAAAAAAAAAAAAAAAAAAAAAAAAAAAGACCCCCTTAAAATAATTATTTTATTTACCGCCAGAACTTTCTATTTATTTTTTTTTTGTGTGTGTGTGTGTGTATTTATATATGTACACAATATGTTTTTTCTGATCTTCCATTAATTGTCTTTTATATTTCCCCTTTTATTAATTATGTTTTTCAATCTAATTTTATTTTTGTGTTAATATTTTCTATATACAGTACAGTAATAAGGTGTTTTATAATCTAGCATAGCATTCATCTATTTCATTTTATTAATTATGTTATTCTACCTCTCTTTTTTTTCAGTATGTGTGTGTGTGTGTGTGTGTGTGTTTATTTATATATACAGTATTTACACAATACGGCATTGTTAATCTAGCATAGCATTTTTCTACAGTATTTCCTCTTTTATTAATAATTATGTTATTCTATCTCTCTTTTTTCAGTGTGTGTGTGTGTGTGTGTATTTTACATATAACATTTTTCTATTTCCTCATTTAATATTAATTCATAAGTTATATTTCCTTTTATGGAGAATCAAAGTCAATGTTTTGTTATCATGGGTTGAATATTTGTATTTGTCTATGAAAAATATAAACTAAGTAATGGTTACAGATAGACCTCAAATGTCACTACCTATTTCAACCTTGGCCAACACTCACTCACTCACCTCTCACTCTCTCTCACTTTTCACTTTCTCTCACTTTTCACTTTCACTTTTCACTTTCTCTCACCTCTCACTTTCTCTCACTTTTCACTTTCTCTCACCTCTCACTTTCTCTCACTTTTCACTTTCTCTCACTTTTCACTTTCTCTCACAATTCACTTTCTCTCACTTTTCACTTTCTCTCACCTTTCACTTTCTCTCACTTTTCATTCTAGCAAAAAGTTACTCACACTTTTCACTTTCTCTCACTTTTCACTTTCTCTCACCTTTCACTTTCTCTCACCTTTCACTCTCTCTCACTTTTCATTCTAGCAAACAGATACACTATTCACTTTCTCTCACTTTCACTTTCTCTCACTTTTTATTCTCTCAAACAGTTACCTTTCTTTTAATTTACACAAAACACCAAAAACCAACAATCTCGCTGAACTCTAAAAAAAACACAATCTTTCAAAACACACGTCAATATTTTACCATTCGTTTAGGGATACATACACAAAAAATGCTACGTACTACACTTTCAATCCTATTCAACAAAATTAGGTTTACACAATTTCTTAGGGACCCTGTGATAGTGTGTGAAAATTGGAGGAGACTTCCGTTTCCGTCCATGCCAAAAAAAAAAAAAAAAAAAAAAAAAAAAAAAAAAAAAAAAAAAAAAGTAATAATAATAATAATAAAAATAATAATATCTATTTATTTCCATTATATATTTCCAATTTTCTGACTACATCACAGGGTTCCTTAACAATATAATCATCACTCTACAAGCCTAATATTAAAAAAAACACGATTACAGTACTGTATTAATTAACATTTCTTTGTATTCCTTTGTATTGTATTATGAACATATATTTTTAAGAGGAAATAATAATACAATGGTGTTTTTTTTTTTATGGGGTGAAATGAAAGAGCAACAATTAATTCCTCAAAATTATTACCAAGCAAAAACAACAATAACAACAATAACAACTCATTATTATTCGTAAGTTGATCTATCTTGGGGTCCTGTTGTTTCCCGGCAAACTTATTAGGAGGAACCAAAGCACTCTTAAATGCACCAAAACTGTATTGCACCCTAAAAAAAAAAAAAAAAAAAAAAAAAAAAAAAAAAAAAAAAAAAAAAAATTGGTTCTCGCAATAATAATAATAATAAAAAAAAAACACGCACACATACTGGTTCTCACAATAATAATAATAATAATAATAAAAAACAAAAAAAATACACTGGTTCTAACAATAATAATAATAATAACAATAAAAAAAAAACACGCACACATACTGGTTCTCACAATAATAATAATAATAATAATAAAAAACAAAAAAAAAACACTGGTTCTCACAATAATAATAATAATAAAAAAAAACACGCACACATACACTGGTTCTCGCAATAATAATAATAATAATAATAATAAAAAAAACACGCACACATACTGGTTCTCGCAATAATAATAATAATAATAAAAAAAAAAAAAAAAACACTGGTTCTCACAATAATAATAATAATAAAAAACACACACACACACACTGGTTCTCGCAAGACTGGAACACACACACACACACAAATGAGAAACAGGATACAATTAATGGTAACTATCAATTTAGGGAATAATATAATTAGTGCAGTTTAGGCCGTTGTTGTACTGAAGGGGGTGCGGGAATAAGGGGACAGGCTGGGGGGGGGGGTTGAGGGGTGCAGGAGTAGGGGACAGGCTGGGAGGGGTGTAGGAGTAGGGGACAGGCTGGGGGGTTGCAGGAGTAGGGGACAGGCTGGGGGGTATAGGAGTAGGGGACAGGCTTGGGGGGTTGCGGGAGTAGGGGACAGGCTGGGAGGGGTGTAGGAGTAGGGGACAGGCTGGGGGGTTGTGGGAGTAGGGGACAGGCTGGGAGGGGAGTTTGAGGGGTGCAGGAGTAGGGGACAGGCTTGGGGGGTTGCGGGAGTAGGGGACAGGCTGGGGGGTGCAGGAGTAGGGGACAGGCTGGGAGGGGAGTTTGAGGGCAGTAGGAGTAGGGGACAGGCTGGGGGGTGTAGGAGTAGGGGACAGGCTTGGGGGTGTAGGAGTAGGGGACAGGCTTGGGGGGTTGCGGGAGTAGGGGACAGGCTGGGAGGGGTGTAGGAGTAGGGGACAGGCTGGGGGGTTGCGGGAGTAGGGGACAGGCTGGGAGGGGTGCAGGAGTAGGGGACAGGCTTGGGGGGTTGTGGGAGTAGGGGACAGGCTGGGGGGGATGCAGCATATATATATATATAACATAATATAAATAATGACAAATATATTACAGAAGTACACTATAGTCTGTTCAAAATTTGTGTTCCACTATAGCCTCTATCTATCTAGCTATTTCTATCTGTCTATCTATCACTATTTCTATTTAGCTAACTATCTCTATTTATATATCTATCTAGCTATTTCTATCTGTCTATCTATCACTATTTCTATCTAGCTAACTATCTCTATTTATATATCTATCTATCTTAACTATCACTCTATCTATCTAGCTATTTCTATCTGTCTATCTATCACTATTTCTATCTAGCTAACTATCTCTATTTATATATCTATCTATCTTAACTATCACTCTATCTATCTAGCTATTTCTATCTGTCTATCTATCACTATTTCTATCTAGCTTAACTATCTCTATTTATATATCTATCTATCTTAACTATCACTCTATCTATCTAGCTATTTCTATCTGTCTATCTATCACTATTTCTATCTAGCTTAACTATCTCTATTTATATATCTATCTTAACTATCACTCTATCTATCTAGCTATTTCTATCTGTCTATCTATCACTATTTCTATCTAGCTTAACTATCTATTAATCATTTGGCTACCTTCATAATTATAATGGTTTGTTTGATAATTAATAAAGAATGGAGTAACTGACTTGTATATATTGCTAATAATAATAATAATAATAATAAAAAAATAATATACAGCACTACAATACAAAGCCTAAACTGCCTTACTTAATTAATAATACAGTCATACAGTTATACATACAAACAAACAAACAAACAAAACAACAAAACAAATCAAGGTCCCTAATCTATGCTACCCAACACACAAACACACACACACACACACACACACACACACACACACACACACACACACACTTACAAGTAAATACCCTACACCTTTACTTATAAAACTTAACTGCAACTTTTACATAATTATTGGCTTTACAAACAACCTATTATATTATTATTATTAGACCCTGAGAAATATTGGTAACTTGTTGGTACTTAGGGATTATTAATAAATTCCCTATTATTATTATTATTACACTTAAGAGGATGTGGGAATAGGGGGACAGGCTTGGGGGGGGGGGGTTTGGGGGGGGCAGGAGTAGGGGGACAGGCTTTGTACCCACTCCAAGCCTGTCCCCCTATTCCCACACACACACACACCCCAGTCCCCCCCAAGCCTGTCCCCTACTCCCACACCCCAAAGGAAGTTCATTACAGTAATTAAAACATGTAATGATTAATACACTATAATTTATAAACTTGTATGAACTGGATACACACATACTGTACATACATACATACATACATACATACATACATGGGTGAAGGTTGGTTGTCACATGTATACAAACCAGAAATACACTTGTCACACACACACACACATACATATACATCAATATACTGTATATACCTTCACACTAACACACACACACACACACACACTGGCATCAATATATCTTCACACTAACACACACTAACACACTAACACACACACACACTAACACACACACACACACTAACACACACTAACACACATACACACACACACACTAACACACACACACACACACTGGCATCAATATATCTTCACACTAACACACACACACACACTAACACACACACACACTAACACACACACACACACTAACACACACACACACACACACACACACACACACACACACACACACACTAACACACACACACACACACACACAGGCCCTGGTTGTCTAAGTAGTAACATGGGTACTAATATATATGTGAAAACAATACCTCTTAAGTTACTATACACTTTCAAGTTAATACAAAGAATGGTGTGACTGGATACAGAAGAGAGAATAATAATAATAATAATAATAATAATAATAATAATAATAATAATAATAATAATAACAGGTTTAATAATAACATCTAGCAGCGACTTCTCACATTCCTTTACTCTCTCAACACTAATGAAATAAAAGCAATAAAGATGAAATACAGTAATTATTAAACACTTTCTGACTAATGTACAGTTGCCAAAAAAAGGTATTGTGACAACTATTGATACAACATTACATATATTAATGTCCATAGTTGTTTGTAGGGATATATATAAGTATGTATTACAGAAGGATATGTATATTTCCATCTGTTATACATGTTTATAAGTATGTATTACAGAAGTATATGTATATTTCCTTCTGTTATACATGTTTATAAGTATGTATTACAGAAGGATATGCATATTTCCTTCTGTTATACATGTTTATAAGTATGTATTACAGAAGGATATGTATATTTCCTTCTGTTATACATGTTTATAAGTATGTATTACAGAAGGATATGTATATTTCCTTCTGTTATACATGTTTATAGTCCATACAAATAGTTGTGGATATTACTAGGGTTAAAGTTCTATCAAGATTTGTCACAATACCTTTTTTGGCAACTGTACATACAGTATTCTGCAGCAGAGAAACAAATTATCAAGATAGTTATATCATTTTTTCCACTAAAGAAACACATCATAAAATTTATATTATTTTTTCCACTAAAGAAACAAATAATGAAAGTTATATTATTTTTCCACTAAAGAAACAAATAATGAAAGTTATATTATTTTTCCACTAAAGAAACAAATTATTATGAGTAATATAATTTTTCCACTAAAGAAAAACATCATAAAAGTTATACGTTATTACTTTTCCATCAGATACCTGCCAAAATGTTCGGTAATTAAGAAATACTAATAGAAATAGAAATTGTAAGATGAGACATTATTGTATACAGGAGAGAAATATCTTGTAACAAAACCATTATTCTATTAACAATTCTCATTTTGGCAAAGTCATAATTATTAACTACAGTAAAGCAAAAAAAATTAATAAGTGTTTGAGAGAGTGAGAGGCAAATTGTACACACGCGAATACTCCCGTGGTATAATACACACACACACACACACACACACACACACACACACACACACACACACACACACACACACACACACACGTACCTAAGCACAATGAAGGAAAATAATAAAGGCGGTGGCAGTGAGGAGCTTACAACAACAAAAACAATTATTGGCATTTACAGTAATTAAAAAAATAGATTACCCGTATGAGGAACAATCGAGATAATTGAGCGTCTAGGGAGTTGTTTGTTGTTTGTTGTGTGCATCGCTAAGAAGAGGATGTAAACAACTGTGGTACCTGAGTGTAAACAATGACGGTTGTATTGATAAACTACTACTATTACTTTGTGAAAAAAAAAAAAAAAAAAAAAAAAAAGCTCTCTGTTGGGTTAGGGGTGTGTGGGATTAGGGGGACAGGCTTGGAGGAGGGTTAGGGGGGTACAGAAATAGGGGACAGGCTTTCTACCCAGCCCCAAGCCTGTCTCTCTATTCCCCCCACCACCCCCAAAATCTCAATTCGTATTATTATTGCAATACGAACAGTGACGAAAATCCCAGATATTTCCCCGAAGTAGTAGTAGTAGTAGTAGTTGTAGAAGTAGTAGTAGTAGTTGTAGAAGTAGTAGTAGTAGTAGTAGTAGTAGTAGTAGTAGAAGTAGTAGAAGTAGTATTAGTAGAAGTAGTAGTAGTAGTAGAAGTAGTAGAAGTAGTATTAGTAGAAGTAGTATTAGTAGAAGTAGTAGTAGTAGTAGTAGTAGTAGTAGTTTAATAATACAACCCTGGGAGTCTCTGTTGGTAATTGTCTGGAAATTCACGCAAAGACTGTTATTGAAAGTGAAGTAACTAATTATCAATATCCCTTCAATTATCACCTCACAAATCTCCCCTTGTACAAACTGATGTACGAGGGATGTACGTACAGCTGGCCTCGGAAATTCACACGCAAAGGCCGTTATAGAAAGTGAAGGTAATTAATTATCGGTAACGGTTCAATTTATCACCAAGCAAATCTCCCTTTATATAAAATGAAAGGTGTTAAAAGACTTACAGCTTCAACTTTCTTCACAACAATATATGAGATTTCTAATAAGCTTTTTTGAATTCTAATAAGCTCTTTTGAATTCTAATAAGCTTTTTTGAATTCTAATAAGATTTTTTGAATTTTAATAAGCTTTTTTGAATTCTAATAAGCTCTTTTGTATTCAGTATTTATAATGGTTTAGGTTATTTATATCCCAGTTTTATCAAAGGTGTTTTTTCAATGACATCAATGACGGTTTTGCTATAATTGCAACCGTTCAATTGACAAGTTTACAAAATTACCATTCCCAGGTTATAATTATGGTGTTTCAGTTGTTACCATCTTAATAAACCAAACAGAGACTCACAAATATCATAAATAGAATTAATTGTCTGGAGTTGAACTACATGGAACTAATCTACATGTGTAAGATGTAATTTGTACTGTTTATTTAGCTAATGGTTTGGCTGCTGTAGTTGCATGGGTGGTAGTGGTAGTAGGGATAGTAGTGGTAGTAGGGGTGGTAGTGGTAGTAGGGATAGTAGTGGTAGTAGGGATAGTAGTGGTAGTAGGTATAGTAGTGGTAGTAGGGATAGTAGTGGTAGTAGGGATAGTAGGGGTAGTAGGGATAGTAGTGGTAGTAGGGGTGGTAGTGGTAGTAGGGATAGTAGTGGTAGTAGGGATAGTAGTGGTAGTAGGTATAGTAGTGGTAGTAGGGATAGTAGTGGTAGTAGGGATAGTAGTGGTAGTAGGTATAGTAGTGGTAGTAGGGATAGTAGGGGTAGTAGGGATAGTAGGGGTAGTAGGGATAGTAGGGGTAGTAGGGATAGTAGTGGTAGTAGGGATAGTAGTGGTAGTAGTGGTAGTAGTGGTAGTAGTGGTAGTAGGGATAGTAGTACTGTAGTTGTCATAGCATGTGTTAAGATGCTTTAGGGGTAGGAAGTATTATTTTAAAAGAAATTAACAAAACTATCCACATTAATTAATAAGGCAGTTGTATAGTATTAAGACGCCCTGTAGTCGGATAAAATAAATTGTAGGCATAGGAGTCCTTCATATATTGTCAAGAAACAACACCTATATAGAAGGAGGTTGTTTTGTGGCATTGTCAGGAGGAATCAGAAGCCTCCAATTGTCATACATGATCACAGGGTCCTTAACAATAGACAGGATAAAATGCTAACAAATGGTATAGAAAACAAATCTTGTTCTAACACCCTGTAATAATAATAATAATAATAATAATAATAATAATAGTGCAAAGAAACGAACTAAGCAAGCATAGTCCACACCACTGGTAGTACAGTATGCAAGAACAACATTCGTGGTGTGTACGATGGCGTGGTACCGGTACGACGGAGCCATTGTATCGGTACCAAGCCAACGTCAACACCGAGGCCGTGATGGATGAGGATATTCCATTTGAGGTATATGCTTGTTATCGTTGTCCAAATGAACTACAGTACAGTACTCTATTAGGAAAAGTCTTGTCAACACCAATCATACAATATTCTTATTAAAAAAGGTATCAGTCACACAATACAAAAAGATACACACAATATAATGTATAAATAGTACACCTCTTCTTGCCGGCCATATATATAAGGCTACAGTAAAGGTGTGTACATTATTTGATACATCTTAAAGGGGTTATTATTAATATGTTGTAGAATTAAAGGAATACTATATCCTCCAAATGATGCCATCAAACAGAAACCCTTATAAGTAACACTGAGTTTGTCTGTTTCCTGGCATAGGTTGGAGGACTAAGTATGCCTCCAAATCAACCTAAATACACAATCCCCATAAGGGAGGACAACACCTGATGGAGTGCCAGTAAGGGGAGGGACATTTAGGCTGTTGAAAAGATGAGAGTATATAATATTTAATAAACAGTGTTGGTGTGGAGAGACAAGTAACAATTATCACTCAAGGTTATATAACAACAACTATGTCCCTGTCTCACACACACACACACACACACACACGTACAGTTGCCCAAAAAAGGTATTGCGACAACTATTGATACAACATTAAATATATTAATGTCCATAGTTGTTTGTAGGGATTATAAGTGTGTATTACAGAAGTATATGTATATTTCCTTCTGTTATACATGTTTATAAGTATGTATTACAGAAGGATATGTATATTTCCTTCTGTTATACATGTTTATAAGTATGTATTACAGAAGGATATGTATGCTTATAGTCCATACAAATAGTTGTGGATATTACTAGGGTTAAAGTTCTATCAAGATTTGTCGCAATACCTTTTTTGTCAACTGTACATATATTTATACACTTAGCCTCATCTTGCTTACCCATTCCTTCCTTCCTTCTTTACACTCCATCTTGGTAACAGTTCCCTGATCAGACAATGTCATTATCTATATCTTGTACTAATAAAAATTCCTGAGATACTTAATAGGTTAACATGTTTCAGCTGGTATTAATACATTTGTACATCATCCATAAACTTATGGATAAGGTCCTGAGGTAATTAATTAGGTTTACAGAGAACCCTGAAAAAACACACACAATATACTGACAATCTGTTTGTAGTTGCCAATTCCCAGTTAATTCAAGTTGTACTCAATCATAATAAATGGTACTTAAATTCCAGGTTATAAATCATAGAGAAGGATTATTATTACTTCTTTGTAAATCCTAAATTCCAAGTTATAAATCATGGAGAAGGATTATTATTATTACTTCTTTGTAAATCCTTAATTCCAGGTTATAAATCATGGAGAAGGATTATTATTATTACTTCTTTGTAAATCCTTAATTCCAAGTTATAAATCATAGAGAAGGATTATTATTATTACTTCTTTGTAAATCCTTAATTCCAAGTTATAAATCATGGAGAAGGATTACTACTACTCATTTGTAAATCCTTCCCATATTATTTATTTATGTGTATTGATGAGCGTCGTAACATTTGTGGCCGATTGTAACAACATCCGTGGTATTAATTAACTGTGGTGTGGTGTGGTGTGGTGTGGTGTGGTGTGGTGTGGTGTGGTGTGGTGTGGTGTGGTGTGGTGTGGTGTGGTGTGGTGTGGTGTGGTGTGGTGTGGTATGGTGTGGTATGGTAAACTCGACAACAATACCGCTGTCGCCTCACTCTAAAAATTTGGTATTTATAATAATATATAAAACTAATCATCTTGTAAACTCTCTCACCATACGAAAATTATAGTATTCAATGGATAGATGAATAAATTATATGCTATCTTAGTTTCCGAGTCTGTGGAGTTTATATATAATACCATACAAGTGACGTGACTTTGTAAATTAGGCGACACTGCATCCAAAAATATTGAGACATTACCTGCTACACTTCAGCAGGTTGTGTGTCGAAAATTTTGGAGTGAATTGTAGCACCCCATGACAACCAATACTATGAATGTTGTTTACTATGGCTGTTTGTGTAAGGAAAGAACACTACTACTACTGCTGCTGCTACTCATTTGGTGTCTATCCATTCAAAGAAAATTAAACTTACAGTATTTACATAATTATAAGACACACATTAATCAAATATAAACTTCTGTCTGTTTGTAATGGCATTCTAACGTTGGAGGGGAAAGGCATTAGCATTGTTACACATCCCTTGAATTAAATAACTCAATAAGAAATCACTAAAGATGAGCATACAACATGTATAGTATATTATTATGTGGTTAACCTTGTAAACTTGGTGGTAATTCACTTAGTTAGTTAGTTAGTCGTCAACAGTATAAACAGAGGCTAACAATAATATGTGTACCATACAACTCCTGAATAATACGTGTACCATACAACTCCTGAATAATACGTGTACCATACAACTCCTGAATAATACGTGTACCATACAACTCCAGAATAATACGTGTACCATACAACTCCTGAATAATACGTGTACCATACAACTCCTGAATAATACGTGTACCATACAACTCCTGGGGTACAAAATAGCAACTACAACAAGACGTCTATATAGCATTCTGGCATTGTTCCAGGTTTCTACATTTTACAATAAACTCGGTTCTCAAACACTGCACACATTAATTAAACAAGGCAAAGTACCGAGATGATCCCAGATAACATAATCCTGAGCAAAGAGGCAACATGAATGAGTCTTGTACAATGATTATCCTGAGGTAGTTAGTAATTAATTAAAACAATCTTCAGCTCGACTCAAAAAGCTAATTTCATGTCCTGGTTTTTGTGGTTGCAAGTGGTAGAAAAAATAGTTATAAAAGATAAAATATAACATGGTCATACTCCATATATTTTTGTGGTTAGAAAAAATAGTTATAAGAGATTAAATATAACATGGTCTTACTCCATATATTTTTGTGGTTGCAAGTGTTAAAAAAAATAGTTATAAGAGATTAAATATAACATGGTCATACTCCATATATTTTTTTATAATATTTTAAGAGATTTGAAGAGTAGTGTAAAGATTAAAAGGAGAAGTACAATGTTTGGTAAATCTCTCGTCTTTGTAGATCCATAACGATACAAAATGAATTGAAGAGGAAAACAGAAAAAAAAGGAAATAGGAAGAAAAAGAGGAAAACAGAAAAAAAAAAAAGGAAATAGGAAGAAAAAGAGGAAAAAAAAAAAAAAAGGAAATAGGAAGAAAAAGAGGAAAACAGAAAAAAAAAAAAAAGGAAATAGGAAGAAAAAGAGGAAAACAAGAAAAGCGGAAAAGAAAAAAGAAGAAAGGAAAAAGAAGAAAGAAAAAGAGGAAAGAAAAAGAGGAAAGAAAAAGAGGAAAGAAGGAGGAGATAGTGAGTGAGATGGGACAGTAAACACACAGGTAATAAAGTAGATGGAAAGGAGGGACGGTTGAAGAATTGAAATAAGGGATTGGCTCTGGTCCAAAAGGGTGTCAAAACCTTTTAAAGTATTGCCCACATCACACCACACACTATTAATAAACAGCTACAAATGAATTACTTTATATTGTTGTTGTTGTTGTTCTTTGGACTGAACCGGATATTGTGTGATCATTATTATTCTTTGGATTATTATTTTGAAGTACAGGTATATATATATATATATTGCACAAATACCACACCAAGGACAATCATTAGCTTTTGTCTGCTGGTAAAGTCATGGTGTAATGTATGTATGTACTGCAACACCTTCCAATGAGATGGCTTCGAAAAATGATCCGAAACTATAGCCGTTGGTGTGTGCAATTTTGGTTCATAAAATTAACTCAAATAGCTCGCTTTTATTCACCAGGTTACAGTACAGGACATTAGACCATGACTGTACACCCTGTGGCTTTCTGAGTAACTCGCAGATAAAGCACTTCTTCAGTAGTATATTATTATGTACTTATGAACATCAGAGGAAAATGGGAGAATAATAAAAACAAAAAATTACAATAAAAAATGCTGCTTGCTTGCTACTGTGGCGAGACAATGAATGAAGACACATTATTAGACACTAAAAGTATTGTATATTGGTAACAACATAACCGGGCACAGCCTTGCCAACCTTTGTCCGTCTCTTCTCAAGTAGTAGTAATTAATGCACGGAACTACCAGGCCAGAAACCATACCCTCACCCATACCCACACCCATACCCACGTTACTATACACTAATGTACAGTTGTCGACACCTCAAACACACACACACACACACACACACACTCACTTCAAACAGTAAGGGCCCTTTATCAAGCATAATGTAGGACTGGTCATTTCCGCTACACACAATGTCTCATCTTACCCTATGGCTCTGTTACGTGTGTGTCTGTTTCACATGTCCACAACTGTACAAGCAATGAGGGTCAATAGTCGCATCACGGTTTTGTCCGACAATTTAACGCACGTAACTCACGAGACATTATGAAAGCCTTACAAAACACAGCGGAATATAATAATGATAATATAGCAAGATATTTAGTCCATCCGTTTATGTCTTCATTAAGTTTCCAGACACGACTATTTGACACTCACTGTACATACCACTTCTTGTCATTATTATTGACCATGTAACTCTATTCAGTCTTTGTATCCGACCACTTATCATCATTATTAGGACTACAACACTTCTCTATGAAAGGGACCAAGTCTCAAGTATGTATATATATATATACACATAGTCTCAGGTTCAAACACTTGTTGCTAAACCAAATCTCAGGTTTGCAAAGAATTTCATCTATATTTTGTATTTTCTACAACAGAATGCAAACTTCAAATCAGTCAAACTTCACTCTCTCTGCTGTTGAAGACTGCAACCATAAGTAAACATCAGCTTAGTGTGAGTGTATATATAATAAACTTTTAAAGTATTATTATTATTATTTTCAACCTTGTGCAAAGGGCTGGCCATCAACCCAACTTCAGGGTAATTACAATCACACTTGGGTGATATAACATCTACATTCATAGAGACTGAGAGGTAATCACTCATACAGTAACAACTCTAGTTGGCAGTGACGTCGTTAAAACAAGAAGAAAAAAAATATGACATAATTCATTGAGATACAGCCTCTCTATCACGATAAAAATACTCAAACATACTATACGTATATTACATACTACCTGAGGTATTATTGCACTCTATGTAACTGATGATATACATATACAGTATATATTAACATGTAAGCATATATTAATAAAAACTTGATTACCCACAAATTCTGTATAACTCCCACACATTCACTCCAAAAGCTAATTTCATAGATGTCAGCCAAAGTTTTCCCCACAAGTCAGTAAATGTTATGAGATGACACAATAACACAGTCCATCAGATCATTACGAAATATTAAGTTACCTGCCTGAAGTTGGGTGTGAGGCCAGTCCAAGAAACTCCCAGACTACTGACCAAATGTGGCAGCTTCTCTATCTAATCTTGTGCATATTTAAGTGTCCTAACTCAACCAACCAACACACCCTATTACCAACACTTTCCAACCATCCTTTATCTCTACTATCAGTGATTCTTGTCAATGCTAAAGTAGAGAATAGTTTGTTGTTGTCTACTGGAGAGGAAAGCCAAGATTGATAGTCCGAAGCAGGAATATACTAGATACATTTTCCATCTGGATTCCTTACTCACTGTGAAATTATCAAACAGAACTACACACCTACTGTAGTTGCTTCTCATATCTATGTTGTCTTTAGGAGAAGGAGAAGGGCTGAAAACTCACTACACAAAATATACCGACACTTACTATCAGTTATTATATTTCTCTAACCCTCAAATACGGAAGGTAATTACGTTATTTTAGTTCCTCAGCAAACACGACTTTGAACGACCAGTCATAAATTTGTTCCCCTCTATCTAAAATCAAATACGGAAGGTAATTACGTTTTTTTAGTTCCTCAGCAAACATGACTTTGAACAACCAGTCCTAAATATGTTCCCTCCTTCCTAAAATGTAGTTTAGCATTAACTAGAAGAGCATTCAGACAGACACCACAAACCTCAACAAAGACTCATCATCCCTTTGTGAAAATCTCCGGACCAAGTTGTAAACACACATAGATAGATATTATACCTGGGAATAATAGAACAACTTATAGGTCACCTCATTCCATACCTTGTTTACATACACCATTACCTCCACCACACCTCGGTCACCTTGTACTATCTATGATATATGATTTGCATATATAATTTCTAATCTGCCTTAGTTCAATAAATATTTCTAGTCCATTATATTTTCTTTCCGTTTCTTGTGTATTTCCCCCTAAACCACAACACCCCCACCGGTACTCGCAGACTCTTTGAGCCAAACTCCCATTAATAAAACAAAACTCAAGAATTAAATAAATGTTCTTACACTAACACTCTTAATATAACAATACAATCTGAACGTAAATTATCTATCAAGAAATAACTTCTGAAGTACTGTATTTTTAATCAGTTCAAAATTTATAATAATAATTAAAATGATAATAAATCAAATTTCTTAAAGAACCTAAAAATTCAATTCCCATATTGGGGAGTAAAGCCAATGGTCAACTATCACAAAGTCAGTTTTTTTTTGCATGGTCTACCTTGTACACTAAAATTTATTAACTTTCAAAAGTTTTAATATTATGAATAAAAAGGTAAAACATTGCATCCATCTGATGTGGGATTACCTAAGACATTTCTATTTCTTTATTGTCCCTTCCAATAGTTCAAAGTGATATATAAACACAGACCTATACAAGATACCTTTACATTCTGTTCCTTTCCATCTTTATATTATCAAGACGACCATTTATCTTTCAGTACTTGTTCTTAATACTTCTCCATTTTCCATCCCTTCAACCATTATTAACAAGAAACTGAAAACCTGAGGAAATACAATGGCACACTTTCTTGTGGCTAAAATCAAGCTACAATACTTGTAATCCACTGATGAAGTTACTGACTATGTCATAAGACATGGGACAGAGTCCTGTAAAAAAAAGAATCACACACAAAAAACTATGAACCATAACAATAGTAGTCAATACAGGTACCCACCCCTTCAACAAGAACTAACTCAACCTAAGTTATAGTGACGGTTGTGGTGTAGGTGCTGGAAGGGGTGCAGTGGTGGAGGGTTGAAGCTGTTGTTGTTGTTGTTGTTGTTGTTGTTGGTGATGGTGGTGATGGAGATGAAGATGATGGTGGAGGGGTTGTGATGGACTGGGTTGTTCAGGTGTTGGTGGTGGAGGTTGTACATGTTCCTGACAGTCAGCCTCAGCCAGGAGTACAGGCCGTGGGGTGAAAGTGTCACCGTACATATTTTCTCGCTTGTGCATGCGGCGGACGTGTGAGCGAAGATTGTCCCTCCGTGCCGCACGGTATGGACAAAAGGGACAAAGATGAGGTTTCTCCCCGGTATGCATCCGTCGGTGTTGTATCAGCTGGATAATACATCAGTCATAATACATCAGTCACAATACAAACTCGGTTAATACCTCTCTCTCTCTCTCTCTCTCTGTAACACATTATATTTACTCTTTCATTCTCTCTCTCTCTCTCTCTCTCTGTAACACATTATATTTACTCTTTCATTCTCTCTCTCTCTCTCTCTCTCTCTCTCTCTCTCTCTCTCTCTCTCTACCCTATTCACTATAAAACACACATTTATTATTTTTTCAGCAGCAGCAATCAAGGTCAGGGAGAGAAGGAAGAATCAAGGCAATTATGAGTCTCCCAATACTAAGGCAAAAATTATCTACCTTAATTAAGTCTGTCATACTCAAACCTACTCGTCTTTCCATACCCACACCTCCTCATCTTTCCATACCCACACCTACTCCTCATCTTTCCATACCCACACCTCCTCATCCTTCCCTACCCACACCTACTTATCTTTCCATACCCACACCTCCTTATCTTTCCATACCCACACCTACTCACTCCCCTTTCCAAACACACCTGTACACACTTTCCTATACTCAAATCTAGTCCAATTATTCCCATACCTACACCAACAGCAATACCTACATACCTTCCCAAAGCCAAAGAAAGTTACTTACCTTTTTGAGTTGAACTGTCTGGAATTTGCAGATGTCGCATCGATAATACTTGCCACAGCGATGCTTCTTCATGTGCTTCTTCATCTCTGCTTCACTGGGCCGATCTTTGCCTGGGTGAGGAGAGGAGGAGGTCAAGATAATATTGGGATTTACACCGTCCCTATATGGTACGGTTCATGAAAAAAATGGATATTATTATTAGAAAGAAGAAAAACAAACAGAAGTTATATGAGAAAATAATGAACGTAAAGTGAAGTTACAGTATATGAGAAAATAAGGATGAAAAGTGAAGTTACAGTATATGAGAAAATAAGGATGAAAAGTGAAATTACAGTGTATGAGAAAGACGAAAAGTGAAATTACAGTATATGAGAAAATAATGAACAAAAAGTGAAGTTACAGTATATGAGAAAATAATGAACAAAAAGTGAAGTTACAGTATATGAGAAAATAAGTGAAGTTACAGTATATGAGAAAACACGAATGAAAAGTGAAGTTACAGTATATGAGAAAATAATGAACAAAAAGTGAAGTTACAGTATATGAAAAAATAAGGATGAAAAGTGAAGTTACAGTATATGAGAAAATAAGTGAAGTTACAGTGTATGAGAAAATAAGGACAAAAAGTGAAGTTATAGACGTTAAACTCACCACATATGCAACATGAGATCTTTGATATGGGTCCTCTGAAGCCAGTTTCATGAGTCTTGAGGTGACGTCTGAAGGCTTTCTCTACAGTACAGGCATAGTCACACAATGGACACGTCAGTTCTTCCTTATTGTATCTGTGGACATTAAAGGACAGGTTAGTCACATTGTGTAGGAGTTGTAAACACATAGTAATCCTCCATTTTTCACTGTTTGTTAACCGGTAAAAAAAAACCTGCTTGGGTTATATCTATTCACTTCATTGGTAACACTGGTTAGATTTGGGCTTCCATTGCCTCGTTAGTGCACGTAACCTAAGTTCATTAATTTTAGATATTTTTATTGTTTACATGTACAATTCTGGTGAGTATAATATATATTCTATTCACTTCTACTAAAAAAAATGTAAACGATGCCTCGAAAACAAATATTTTGTCATATTTGTTAATTTTTCTAGAAGTCCTTAGGTAAAATAGTCTTGCTTTTAATACCTCCTCCACCTCAATGACTACATACTAAATCTCACCTGTGTCTCTGAAGTGGGTTTTTGTTTTGGTATATCAGTGGGTTTTTGTTTTGGCATATCTACCTGTGTCTCTGAAGTGGGTTTTTGTTTTGCGTATCAGTGGGTTTTTGTTTTGGCGTATCAGTGGGTTTTTGTTTTGCGTATCAGTGGGTTTTTGTTTTGCGTATCAGTGGGTTTTTGTTTTGGCGTATCAGTGGGTTTTTGTTTTGGCATATCAGTGGGTTTTTGTTTTGGCATATCTACCTGTGTCTCTGAAGTGGGTTTTTGTTTTGTCGTTTCTTGCCGGTGGGCGTCCAACCGTCCGCAATGTGACTGGCCATGTGAAGATCATAAGCATCTCTCTTGGTGGTATTGAAGTGACACAGTGGCATGGTACATTGGTGTTGTTTGGGTATAGTCTCTGCCGGTTCAGGTTCGTCAGGGAGGTGTTCTGCTGTCAGGTGTTTTCTTAGTCCGCCTCTTGTCCGACACACGAGGCCACATTCACCACATTCAAAACCGTCGCTGACTCCGCCACTACTGTATCATATAACACGAACACATATATATATAATCATCCATATAGGGGTAACTCACTTAAGATTTTAACAGCTTCCCTCTGTTCCTTAGATGATAAATTTTCATATTATTAGGTTAACTACCATCTTTTAATTTACTACAAGCAGATACGCACTACTTAAATCAATAATATCATATGTGAATGTGAAAACATTAGACAGTAAATTGTTTGAGATACCCATATGTGGATGATTATTATTGACAGCGACTGTACATAATGTTGAGTTAATACAAAGAAGATTTTAAAGGGGAAGTTTTGTGTTGATAATTCTGGAGCAACTGAATACTCCAAACTATTCCAAGCAACAACAGAACACCATTATTTGTGCTCTTATGGTCCTGTTTCCTGGCATACTTAGGAGGAATCAAAGAGCTCCAATTTAACAAAAGCATATTTCCCTCTTAAAATAGTAACATCCCTTATGTGTTCCTATGACAGTATAAGTTCAATATGTTTTTTATTGATAGAGTAAATGTGTACTATATAAACATTCTCTTTATTGATAGATGTAGATGTGTACTATATAAACATTCTCTTTATTGATAGATGTAAATGTGTACTATATAAACATTCTCTTTATTGATAGATGTAGATGTGTACTATATAAACATTCTCTTTATTGATAGATGTAAATGTGTACTATATAAACATTCTCTTTATTGATAGATGTAGATGTGTACTATATAAACATTCTCTTTATTGATAGATGTAAATGTGTACTGTATAAACATTCTCTTTATTGATAGATGTAGACATGTTATTTATTGATAGATGTAGATGTGTACTATATAAACATGTTCTTTATTGATAGATGTAGACATGTTATTTATTGATAGATGTAGATGTGTACTATATAAACATGTTCTTTATTGATAGATGTAGACATGTTATTTATTGATAGAACTAGACATGTATTGTATAAAAACTCACCTTGTGTCGATAATGAGATTGTCCTCGTCTGAATCGTTACTGTTATGATCGACTGCCTTGGCCCCAGAATCATCCTCGCCCGTCTGCAGGGTTGGGCTAGATGAGGACTTCTTACATTTACCCTGTCAAAGGAGTTAGTCTATTCTCTTCAACGGCCTCTATCCTCTTTTTATCGTACTCTTTTAATTACGTTACATTCTCTTAAAACCCTATATTCTTGATTGGATAAAATGATCTAATGTAAATATATTCTGGCCTAAGTTTGATAGATAATAAGGTAAGTGTATAATAAATAGAGTGTAACTTTAACATATCAAAGCTGACACACTATTTCCTGTTCAAGCTGCCTAGACATTTACAGTAGCATAAGTCAATGTAGAGTGCAATGATGAATGAAGGTTAACTTAACTAATGATCTCTTTCACTGGACTAATATTTTATTTATGTAATATATAATATGACTAATATTTTATCTATGTAATATATAATATGACTAATGTTTTATCTATGTAATATATAATATGACTAATGTTTTAACTATGTAATATATAATATGACTAATATTCTATCTATGTAATATATAATATGACTTATGTTTTATCTATGTAATATATAATATGACTAATATTCTATCTATGTAATATATAAAATAACTAATGTTTTATTTATGTAATATATAATATAACTAATGTTTTATCTATGTAATATATAATATAACTAATATTTTATCTATGTAATATACAATATGACTAATGTTTTATCTATATAATATATATAAAATAACTTACCTTAAGCCTTGATTTAATTGTAGCTTGATGTGATGGTGGTAAATACATCATATGAGCAGCAGCTTGTGGTACAGCTTGTCTATCTTCCTGAGGTACTGTTGCTCCTTCATAATATCCAAGTTCTGGACCAAAGCTGCTCGTTACCCTCGTGTTGTTGTGTGGTGAAGGAGTAGGGTGTGGTACTTGATTATGTTGTTGTTGTTGTTGTTGTTGGTGTTGTTGTTGTTGTTGTTGTGGTTGTTGGTGGTGTGGTCTGAGGGGCAGGGGTGCTAGTTCCAATAGGTATGGTGTACTGGGGTGTTGACCAGTGGGGTAAATATATTGTGGGGCAGGAGAAGGGGCACCATTGGCTTCTATTGTAGTTAGTCCTCCTGGGGAAGGCACAGGAGGAGGTGGTGGTGGTGCATGATGTGGGAAAGGTATTGCTACCATACCCCGGGCTGGGTAAGGTGATGGGGTATGTGAGGGTTCAGTATGAGACTCCATAGCCTCTATAAACTCATCCTGGGGTTCATCTTTTAACTCCGGTAGATATACGTCCACTGGGGAAGGCTCAGATTTGACCTGGGGTAAATACTGTGTTTGGGAATCATGTAGTGTGTTGGAATGGGACGCCTGAGGTAGAGGAGTCGGGGAAAGGTATGGGGAGAATCCACTACCACCCACGGAGAAGTTGTTGCCTTGGGACCTTCCTGGAGACACAGGCACCTGAAGGATAACAATATACATTATAAACAGACTTACATATTCACCTTAACATTGTACAAATATACATAAATATCTAGAAAAGGTATATCACATTAGGGCAGGATTTCTACTATTAACAACTATATAAAACTAAGTAAGTAAATAAAACTGAGGTGGTCAGTTGTGTGTTTATGTGTGTGTGTTTCACCTGTTCATGTTGATAGTAGTTCTGGGAGGAGTGGTGTTGACTCGTCTGTGCTGTTTGACGGTTCTGTTGCTGTTGTTGTTGCTGTTGCTGCTGCTGCTGCTGTTGTTGTTGCTGTTGCTGCTGCTGTTGTTGTTGCTGCTGTTGTTGTTGTTGCTGCTGCTGCTGCTGCTGTTGCTGTTGTTGTTGTTGCTGCTGCTGTTGTTGCTCTTGTTGTTGTTGTTGATGGTGGTGAGGATGTTGTTGTTGTTGTTGTTGTTGGATGGAGGGGTGAAGGAGAGGAAGAGGATGGAGTGGCTGTGACAGTGTAGGAGCGGAGTGTTGATGGTGGTGATGATGATGATGGTGGTGATGGTGTGGGTGATGAGCCAGTAGTAGAGGTGTTGATAGTGTGTTCTGATGTCCTGGAAGCTCCACCACACCAACACCACCAACACCAACACCACCAACACCAACACGCTCCACCTGGGCTGCTGAAATAAGACTGGCAAAGAGTGGCGGGGAAACATTTGAACCTGAAGATGGCGCCGTGACGAAGGAAGACGAGATGTAAGCCCCGGGAGAAGACGTGGGCAGCGGTGTGGGACGATGTGAGGTAGAGGTAGCGGTGGTGATGATGGAGGAGGTGACTGGTGGAGGGGGGAAGGCGGAGGAGAAGGCAGCACTGAGGGGGTCATCATCATCATCATCACCACCCACTAGTTCCATCATCACACCAACACCACCATCATTCTGTAACATAGTGGCTTCCACCATGCTCAGGTCATCCCCACCCTGGAAATACAAGTAACTTATTATTTGGAGTTGGTCTCATAACTTACTAAATGGTTTGTAATAAATCTCCTCACCCTATAAATACAATGACATATTAACCACTAAGTAATTATTTTAGTTGGTCTCATTTCTTACTAAATGGTTTGTACTAAATCTCCTCACCCTGTAAACAAAATGACATATTAACCACTAAGTAATTATTTTAGTTGGTGTCATAACTTGCTAAATGGTTTGTAATAAATCTCTTCACATGATAAGAGTATAAACTTACAATGAGGTTGATGATCTGTGCCTCTCCTTCCAACACCCCTCCATCAGGCAGAGCCTCCATGACCACACCTGTATAAAAACACACATTATTAGTAGCCTACAGTACTACATTACACATCATAACATATATAACCTCGGGGCTGCTCGGCCAGACAGCTTGAGGAACTTCAACAACATATATAACCTTAATTCATAAACAAATATAAGACTGGGGATGGTATATATCAGGTACAATCATCTACACAATTAATAATATATTCAGAGTTGTCCTTCCATATTTGTAGGACTCATTTATCTCCAATTTCTGACTACATCACAGGGACCCTTAACCACTTGAATACTAGAATCATTCGTACTAGACATTTCTATAATTAGGACAAGAAAATTACTCAAATAATACTCGTATGTCAATCTAAATTTAGTAGGCCTACGAAATATATTATCAAAATTATATCTGATACGTGCAAAGACCTGAATCATATAAAACAAATATCAATGAGGATAAAAGATAGGAATAAAAAGGGGGAAAGATGCACATACCAGACCAAAAAACCTTACACGATATATCACACACACACACACACACACATTTGCCTCGGGTCTACGATATAACACACACATACACACATTTAACTAAGGTCTAATGTTAGAATATAATAACACATACACACACACATTTAATAAGTCTAGAATATAATATAACATACACACACACACACACACACACACACACATTTAATAAGTCTAGAATATAATATAACACACACACACACACACACACACACACACACACACACACACATATTTGACTTGTGTCTAGGATATAAAACACACACATACATACACATACACACACATACATATACATACACATACACACACACACACACATACACACACATTGTCACGTAAAATTTCTGCTTTCACCTGCCATACTGTCAACTCATTGTGAATATATATACGGTTTGTTTACCTGTCTAAACACAATAAACAGACAAATTACAAGTCAAATTATTACACTGGGATCAAGACACACATACATACACACACGCCATTATATATATCAACCCACCAACGCATATTTGAGTAATAATTCCACGGTTTTGCTTTCAAGGTCGACTACCAAGCAAATTCCTACAAGCCTACCGAGTCTGAAAAGTGCTTTGATTTTTAGGTGGTTTATAGGCCTACTGTACCTTACTTTGAGACTATCTGTAGGCCTAGGCACTACGAGTTGAGCGCTTGCCATGACAGAGCAATTGCAAGGGATGTCTGAAGGCTGTTGCAGGCTGGAAGGAAGGTTTGCAAGTCTGGAGCCAATGATGTGAAGAGCTAGTCGCCCATAGGCCTACCCAGCCTAGCAACAACCTACATCATGGCCGACCCTTCCTTACCTAGGCCTACTACCCCCTGTATGTGTGTATGTGTGTCTGTATGTGTGTGTGCTTGCTTGCTACATACTATTACACTATTATAAACCACTGGTAGTTAATTAAATCACTACCTATGCATTAAAACTCAATAATTCGCCCGTAAATGATAAGATGGATGATATTTAGACCTTCAAATACGCCCTAGACATAAGCCATGATAGAATACACTAAGCCTAACCATTTATATATCGTTAATTCCCCTTGTAATTAACTACTGACATACATACCTTCCTTCTTCAGATGCTGCCCAATGTCCCGGCCGCCACAAGGAACACACAAACACGTAATTTAGACATGAATATAGCAAAAAAAATGGTAAAAATCCCACCCGATAAACACCCACTGTGCACTAAGCCTAACGCCGAAGCCCACAATGCATTACAACATCACCGCCAAATTTAAATAAAAAAACTGCATAATTTGGATATTTAGGCCTTATTTGATATCCTAGGCCTCCTTTATGTTAACTTATCCCATCTATTATTCAACTAACTATATGCCTGGTTAGTCATAAGGTTAGGTTTTATTTGTATCGATTTATTTACAACTATTCTCTCACCGGGTTTCATAGTGTAGGCCTACTTCTATATCGGTATTATTTAGCTGACTAGCCCATTCTAGTCTTATTATTCTTTTGTACTAGTAGTTTATAATGTTTTGGTTTGTTCTACACTAATTAAAAGCTATAAATCACACCAGAATAGGACTAATTTGTAAATGCATTTTCTAATCTGTAGGCCTATGGGATTCAAAGTCGAAACGGGGCATTCTTTCCAACTCATATATATAAAATACGAATATACATATTTTTGTGCTATATAATCTTTAGGTTTATTTACAAGATATGATAACTATGCATGCAAGCAACGTGAAAGAACCATTGCTTGAATTCTGAGGACAACATGTCGACCACCTGCCAGATTTTCCCTAGATGGCCAAAAATTCCCTAGGAAGGTCATAGAGTACGTGTGTGTATTCGCCCACTATTACTATTACTCTAAAATGGGTTATATTTAGACAATTATTGAATCTTGTCAATGAAACTAAGCCTAAAAAACATGAACAATGTCATCTTTACCACTAAATAGGCTTTTTGTATAAATTTACACCCTGAAATAGTTGACAAATATGTATTGACAAACAACTCCTTTTGGGCTGCAAGAAACTATAAAAATTCATAAATACTAACACGGATTTCAATAAATATATTATATTTTATAATGTACTTCCATTATTTTCATTAAAAAAATCTAATTCTGCATAATAATGTAACTATATGGAGGTCTTTCACAGAACACTTTTGTCCGAATGCAATCAATGTCTAGCCATGAAATAAAATGAAATAATATCCTTTGTGTGATCAAATATCGACTAATATGATACACAGATGAAACCTTCAATCCTAAATACACATCAACACTGTATAATATTACAGTATTACGCATCAATAGTGAAGATATAATGAAATATTATGTACGAATGAATGGAATCGAACACAAAATATAATTCCCTAGATATATTTTTCCCCTGGCATTGGTGTGGTGGCAGGGGAGAGGGTGTGGCTTGATGATACGTAGAGCCATCTAGTGGCAAAATATACCCTTAAAATGATGTTTAAGACTTTTTTTTTGGTATTTAGAGAGTCCCACACACACATACACACACACACACACACCGGCACTTCCCTCAGCCTCCTCACTGGTCATATATACCAGTAGTTTAGTCCTCACTTGGCAGTAGACCAGTGAGCATTGGAGAGTAAAGAGGTGCTCCGCTTTTTACTACTTCATGACTGGGATTATTATATATCTACCATAACTCTTTATAACCTCACTAGTTTACATTGTTGTTGTGGTTGTGGTGGTGGTTGTTAATTACCGTGAAAAGTGTTAAAAAATCATTTACCGAGGGGTTTGTGTGATTGTTGTGAAGCATTGTATTTAATTAATTGTCTAAGTCAATCTAATTACACCAAGCCAAGCAGCATCTTTATTTATTTTTTATATTATATGACATTACTGACGATTTGTGAATTATTACGGAAATCCAAATAACAACAACAATATAACAACCAGGAAAATTGAGGATAATATCTTACTTAGTAAATTATTTTTATATATTTCAAGAAACTAGAAATATCGAGGAAAATATCTAGTACCTTATATATATAAATATACCAAGAAAAAGAAGTTATAGCGAGGAAAATAAACTATATACTCCATTATATATATCGTAAATCAAGAAAAATAAGACAAATCGAGGAAAATAAACTATCTACTTTCTTTATATATACCGTAAATCAAGAAAAAATAAGACAAATCGACGAGGGCAATATATATAATAAATTTACATGCCTCCTTTGAACATCCAAAAGCAAGATTCCTTAAAATTACGTGACGTGAACAACATGGAAGGAAGTGAGAGTGAAGAAGTTAGGGCTAATCTCTCACATCAGGAACTACTATCTGACACTGGGGGAAATAACGTAGCCATCGTACCTACAGGAGGAGTAGCAGTAGAAGGAGGTGATAATGAAGGAGGAAGAAGAATACAAGAGGAAAATGATAGGCCTCCTCCATATACCAAAAAACAGATTGCCATGGTTGCTGTTCTGTGCTTTGTCAATCTTATCAATTATATGGATCGTATGACTGTGGCAGGTAAGGTTTGGTTCATTAAATTTAATATTAATGTGTGAAGGATGAATATTTGGTACCTAATATTCTCTCTCTCTCTCTCTCTCTCGAGTAATTATGTTAAAAAATGTATATCATAAGTCATATTTCTGTATATATAAATGTGCAGGAAACTTGGTACAAAAAGGAAATATATGGGTTAGGCCTAAATAACAGTAAAAATACGCTATAATAATCGGTTTTGACCAATATATATGGAATCCGTTCATTTCGCCCACGTGTCAGGCCTAAATAATGGTAAATATATATATAAAATTATATACACTATAAAAATCGGATTTCTCAATACATATGGAATCTTGTAATTTTGCACACATTATGCAGTCAATTCGCACATATTATTCAGTCAATTCGCACATATTATTCAGTTAATTCTCACACATTTCATTGGGGCTTTTATTTACCTTCAATATTTACGAATGGTATTATCGAATGATAAATAAAAAAAAGGTCGAAAAGGAAGGCTGTGTGTAAGTTTATTATTATTCATTTACTGAATATAGATATGGAATTAAAACTTTAAACCCTACTTAAATGTAAAGTATTTAAAACCTACTAGATATATAACCTCGAAAACCAAAATACGTGTAAAAAGCCTTAAAAAATGTAATAAAAAATCGGGAGTTGATAATTATAATGACTTTTCACCCACTCACATCCTCATCCCAAAGAGCGAATATTCTTATAAAAAAAAAAAAAGAATATAGTTATTATTTTACCTTGCAAATCCCTATATGATAATTTTTCCTCTGGATTTGTCGTACCGGTAGCTTATTATTTTTTTCAGACGCTACTGTAGCCTTATGTGTATAGACTATAGATGTTATATTTAGCCTCATTGTAGAGAAGGGTTACAAGTAGGTAAAATTGGAGGTTGTATCTACTGGAAACCAACCTCAGAAGGGGGTGTGGGAGTAGGGGACAGGCTTGGGGGGGGGGGGTTTAGGGGTGTGTGGGAGGTTGGGGTGCGTGATTAGGGGGTAAGGCTGGGGCAGGGGGTAGCTGGATTAGAGGACAGGCGTTCTAACCTCTCCAAGCCTGTCCCCCTATTCCCACACACCCCCAGTCCCCCCCCCCAAGCTTGTCCCCTACTCCCGCACCCCCTTAAACTTATATATATAAAAAAAAACTATCAAAAAAAGAAATTATTACTATACACTTTTTGATATTATACGGTATTAATTATTTTATATATTATTTATATATGATTAAATTTACAAACCTTTCTCCATATAGCTTATGTTCAATGGAAAACGCATCCCTTTATTTATTATTACTGAAAAATGTATAAGACCTATTTCTGTATAATATTATAATGAGGAAAAATGTTAACCAGAAACCAAATAAATAAAGTAAAAGTTCTCATCAAAGTAGAATGATGTTGTGTGTGTGTGAGATAACATAGAAGCTTAATTAAGGGGAGAGTATACTTTTCGTTCACTGGAGTGCCTTGATTCCTCCAAAGTATGCCAGGAAACAGAGCCAGAGGAACAAAAATAATGGTGGCCTGTTGCTTGGAATAGTTTGGAGGAATTATTTGCTCCAGATTTACCAACACTGATGGGTGGGGGGAGGGTAGAGGTACAGTTGTTCTGAAGGCCAGCGGTGACACACACACACATGCCAAGGGATGATGGGGGGGACGGGGGGGGGAGGTAGCAGTATACAGTACACTAAATATACTCCATTAGGCCTACCCCCTAAATAGTAAGAAGATAGTACAACGAGGCACATAGATGGAGAGAGAGAGAGAAAGAGAGAGAGAGAGAGACCAAGTATGTGTGTGTCTTTAGAGAGAGACCAAGTATGTGTGTGTCAGTGTCTGGAGAGAGAGAGAGAGACCAAAATATTATTAATGTGTGTGTGTGTGTGTGTAAAGAGAGAGAGAGACGATAAGGATTATGATGACTCCCCAAATTATATTACAGCTATCGTCAGCATAACCATGGTATTGATACGACATAAAGCTATCGTCAGCACTACGGAAATTCTTGCATACAGTGGCGTGGTAACAGTACGATGACTCCCATGACACAATACAAAGCCATTCGTCAACACCGTTAAGGGCGTAATTCGCTTTGGTTACATTGGAGATTCTCAATTCCTCTAAAGTATGTCAGGAAACAGGACCAGAAGAGCAAATATTATGGTGTTCTGTTGTTTGGAATAGTTTGGAGGATTCAGTTGCTCCAGACTTACCAACACAAAACTTCCCCCTTAAGTTTCATGCATGCGGTCTCCTTTTAAAGTTAACTTGCACACACATGCACACACACACACACACACACACACACACACACACACACACAACCTTGCATGTCCTTGGGGAGGATTACAATGCAACCTCTTGCCATCTTTCCATCAAACATCATTCTGCTAAATCACACCTAAATTTGTCAGCTTTGGTTGGTGTATTGTAAAGAAATGTGGAAGTTTATTTATGCTGGTGGTTTGTTGTGGACAAATAAAATGACAGGGTGAAGGAAGGGAGGTGGTGTGTGTGTGGGGGGGGGGGGGGTAAAGTAAGTGTGTGTGTGTATGTGTGGGTCAAGTAAGTGTGTGTGTGTGGGTCAAGTAAGTGTGTGTGTGTGTGGGTCAAGTAAGTGTGTGTGTGTGGGGGTCAAGTAAGTGTGTGTGTGTGGGTAAAGTAAGTGTGTGTGTGTGGGGGGGTCAAGTAAGTGTGTGTGTGGGTCAAGTAAGTGTGTGTGTGTGGGTAAAGTAAGTGTGTGTGTGTGTGTGTGGGTCAAGTAAGTGTGTGTGTGGGTAAAGTAAGTGTGTGTGTGTGTGGGTCAAGTAAGTGTGTGTATGTGTGTGTGTGTGTGTTTTCAAACTGTTGATTCCTCCAAAGTATTTCAAGCAACAGAACATCATTATTTTTGTTAATTTGGGCCTGTTTCTTGGCATACTATGGAGGAATCAAGGCACTGCTCCAATGTATGTACCAAAAGGGAATTAGGTTACCATCTTAATTCTAGTCTCGAAGTTTGTTTACAATATTTTAGTTCATCCATACAAAGTGGGAGAAACGAGGAAGAAAACCCAACTTATTCAATATCCTCAAGACACACAATCAATGCCGTCAACTACCTTTTGGAGAGTTGAAGGTTACTTTCATTTTCGTTCATCCACCACTACCACCACCGTCCATACAGAATCAGACAACATGTACAAGACTCATTCACCACTACCTACGCTAGGCTAACACAAGTATATAGTTATAGTTTATAGTTAAAAAAAAAAATGAGGGCCCTTACTGGAGCTCTATGAATTCTCCAAACTACTCCAGGCAACAGATTCCTTATTCGAAACACTGAAGCGTTTTGTGGCCTGGATTATTTGGAGGGTTTATAAAGCCCTCAAATTTGTTAAAACTACAGGCCTAAATCTTCATCAAATACCGGTGTCACAAACCTTGCATATATACGTTACAGACAAAACCCATTCACAACTACGCTAGGCTAAATCATCACCAAATTCCGGCGTTACATCTTCGTTTCATCCACCACCACCATTACGGTATCAGACAAACTCATTCACCACTACGCTATACTAAATGTTCATCAAATTCGGGCGTCACATCAGACCAGTTACAGACAAGATCCATTCACCACTACGCTAGGCTAACTCCTCGTCAAATACCGGCGCCACCACATATTTCGTCTGGTGGGTCCCAAACAGTCCACAAGCCTAATAATACTAGCTATAAGTAAAATTTAGTAAACCTTCCCTCACTATAGTACCACCATGCGGGTCCTTTCTTTGCCTATCACATGTTAACCTTTCCTTCACTGATTCAACTCCTCCTTGGTACTACTGTATATGAATGGGTGTCTGGCTGGCTGTCTGGCGCTGCGATGATGTTTCTGTCTCGAGATTATTTTTTGCCTTTTTTGTTTGTTTTGTTTTGGTATCCTGTTTAGTCGTAGTGTAATTTTTTCTCTCACTCACACCCGAGTATATTCATTCATTTCTTCTCTCCCCTCCTCAGCTACCGTATTATTCTATCCTTTTCCTTCGATTTTCGTCCCGTGTGTTTGCCTGCTGTCCCATCAATTTATTATTTGCTTGCTATCCCACCTCAGTGATTATTTCTTGCTTTCCTTCTACTTTCTGAGTGCTTGTTTGCTTGCTGTCTCACCTTTAATTATCTTACCTTATCCCTCATTATATAGTTATTAATTCGTTCAGTTACCTCTTCTCTTCAAGGCATTAGTTGTTATCTCTTTCTTGTCTACGCCCCTCACTCGTTCTATTTTGTACCCTACTTCCATCAGTCCACCTCCATCCACCTCCCTCCTTGTCCCATTTCTCCACTACCCTCCCTCTCTGTCCCATTTCTCCACTTCCCTCCCTCCCTTCCTCCATCCGTCCCTTCATTCTCCCTCCTTGTCCCATTTCTCCACCTCCCTCCCTTTCTCCACTCCACCACTTCCCTCCCTCCCTTCATTCTCCCTCCATCCCTTCCTCCACTTCCCTCCGTCCCTTTCTCCACTCCACCACTTCCCTCCCTCCCTCCATTCTCCCTCCATCCCTTCCTCCACTTCCCTCCGTCCCCCTCTTTCACTTGCCAAGAAAAACGCCCTAATAAAACTGATTGGTTGGTATGCAGGAATTGTTTGGGTCATTGATGTGTTCGTTTTGTGTGACGATTTGCTCCCTCATAGATTTTGATTGCCTGACAGAGGAACAGTCTCTTAAAGAAAAATATAATGCTTTCGTTGGTGACTAGGAAATTTTTGTTATTCCTCCCAAACTGTGCCACAAAACAGATCCTCTATTAGTACCATTGAGGGCGTCTGATTTCTTGGATATTTTGGAGAAATCAGGAGAAATTTGCTTAAGTACCTCCCTTCCCTCCTCCCCCCATCCTACACTTCCCTTCCCTCCTCCCTGTGATCGTGTGTGAAACTTGGTGGCTTATGATTCCTCCTGATTGTGCACGAAACAAACTCCTTTTAATATAAGTGGTGTTTCGTAGCAATACTGGAAGGACTCGCTAACCTTCAATTTTGCTGATATGACCGTCTCCTTAACCAAAAGACATGACGAATTATAAATAGCAAGTTTCTTTGGCAACTAATAATTCTGCGACCATCATACATAATAAGTGTCTGTCATTCTTTACGATATAAATTAGGGGTGACGAATAATATGTGAGTGTCTGTTTCAGCTTCGAATCGCATGCTATAACTCATTTCCCCACCCAGTACCTACACATAGCTATAGAGGCTGAGTTCGAATGTAGGGTATGTGTGTGTGTGTGTGGTATTGTTCATTTCCCCACCCAGTACATATATAGAGGCTGAGTTCGAATGTAGGGTATGTGTGTGTGTGTGTGGTATTGTTCATTTCCCCACCCAGTACACCTATAGAGGCTGAGTTCGAATGTAGGGTATGTGTGTGTGGTGCCTGCCGTTCGTCTCTGGTCAGAAATTACGTATCACGAGTGTACATAGACTAAAACAATAACAAGAATAAGAGACAATGAGTGGAAGAGCGAGTAGCCTAGCTGGGAGGAAGGAGGTAGGGGAGGGAACAGTACAAACACGTGATGTAGTTAAAGTTAAACCTTGTGATGTTGACTCAATGACTGTCTTGTTTTGTATACAATTATGACACTTGCCTAACTAACTGCGGAATACATTTTGAGGGGGAAATACAGTGTTGGTATATTTATCTGGAGCAAATGATTCCTCCATAGTATGCCAGGAAACAGGACCAAAGGAACAATAATAATGGTGTTCAGTTGCTTGGAATAATTTGGAGGAATCTGTGACCCTAATAATAATGAAAAAAGGAGGACTAGAAAATAGAAAAGTAAAGGTTAAAAAGGAATGGAGTAAAAGGAGAGTAAGTGTGTGTGTGTGTGTGTGCGAGTGTGTGAGAGAGTGTGTGTGTGTAACATAAAGGAAGCTATGTAGAATGGGACGATAGAGTGTGTGTGTGAGTGTAACATAAAGGAAGCTATGTAGAATGGGACGAAAGAGAGTGTGTGTGTGAGTGTAACATAAAGGAAGCTATGTAGAATGAGACGAAAGAGTGTGTGTGTGAGTGTAACATAAAGGAAGCTAGGCCTATAGTTAAAATGGACTGAAAGAGAGAGAGAGAGAGAGAGGGGGGGGGGTAGCATAAAGGAAGTGAGTTAAAATGGGACGAGAGAGAGAGAGAGAGAAGGCAGTCTAAAAAGAGAGAGAACAAGAGAAAGTAACCGCAAATGTGGGAAGAAACGAGAGAGAGAGAGAGAGAGAGAGAGAGAGAGAGAGAGAGAGAGAGAGAATGCGGAAGACTACCGTTACCAGAGTGCAAGCGTGAATTCTCTCTCTCTCTCTCTCTCACCCACCCCAAGCCTGTCCCCTACTCCTGTACCCCCTTAAAGTGAAATGCGAATGTCTGTTATGTAACGAACGTAAAGTGTAAACAAGCCAAGAGAAATGTATTATTATCCGTCTCCACTATTAGCCAGACAGTCAGTTATGTTAGGCTACTTGGAGTGGGATAGGCTACAGGGCGAGTGGGATAGGTTACAGGGCGAGTGGGATAGACTACAGGGCGAGTGGGATAGGCTACAGGGCGAGTGGGATAGGCTACAGGGCGAGTGGGATAGGTTACAGAGCGAGTGGGATAGAGTACAGGGCAGGTAGGCTATTCACAAAACATCTTATTAGAGTTTGGACTTGTTCGTATATTATTTGCAATACTGACCTCACCTTAATGTATGTTTTATGCAGAGTTATTCTATTTATATGAGGTGTTATTATGATTTCAAAGCAGTGCCCTCTCCTATATTCCTTGTCATGAATAAATGTTTACGAACAAAATGTTAAGGTTTAAGATTTTGATTTGATTGATGGATATTAGACGCCGCAACATCGAGGTCCTATAGCGCCAGAAAAAGGTGATAGAGAAGTGTGACAGCAAGCAGTAAGGAAATGAAAAGAAAAGAGGAACAGTTTTAAAGTGTGACTCAGGTCCGTAGTTTTAAAACATTTGAGGGCCCTTACTGGAGCTCAATGAACCCTCCAAATAATCCAGGCCACAAAACGCTTCAGTGTTTCGAATAGGGAATCTGTTGCCTGGAGTAGTTTGGAGGTTTCATAGAGCTCCAGTAAGGGCCCTCAAATGTTTTAAAACTACGGGTGTAAGAGGGAACTTTGCTTTTGTGAATACGGGCCCTGGGTAGGCTAGGCTAGGACGGGGCTACTCGGCCAGACAGCTTGAGGAATTTCAACAACAACAACAACAACAATAACAACTGGCTAGGCTACTGTACTGACTTGACTTGTCCTTGGTTGGTTAATTTATGGGGTTTATATATAAGTAAAGTGTTGGTGTTATATAATAATTATATAGCACATTGTTTTGGGTGGTAAATCTGGAGACAAATATTCCTACACACACACACACACACACACACACACCAATCCTGGCCGTCTATTGCCAAGTGAACTAACTTACTTGAATTGTAGCTATATGTTTAGGTCAAGGACAACACTTCGAAACCTTAACTTGATCGCCATATATACCGTATCTAATCTTTCATTTCTTGACTTTACAATACAGGTACTTAGAGATACCAGGTAGGTATGTATTTCTTACCCACGCTTGTATTTTATTAATAATTCTACCCACCCCAAGCCTGTCCCCCAATTCCCGCACCCCCTTAATAATAAAATGCAAGCGTGGGTAGCAAATACATCCCCGGTATCTCTTAAGTATTGTAAAGTCAAGAGGAGAAAGATTAGATACTGTATAATTATATAGCGTTTAATTAAGTTAAGGTTTAAAGTGCTGTCCTTGACCTAAATATATAGCTACCATCCAAGTAGGTTAGTTCCCTTGGCAATAGATGGCCAGGATAGTTGTGTCTGTGTGTGTGTGTGTGTGTGTACCCCTCCCCTCCCCCTTCCAACCCTCACACTTCCACCTACCACCTGTGTTTAGAGCGCACACACACACACACACACACACATATACTAATTAAGAGAAGGACACTTGTGAATTGACTGTTCATTAATATTTTTAATCTTTACCATTTAGTAAGGTGATAGGTGAAAAATCTATAACAAACATTAAGAGAGAAAGAGAGATATATATATATTGGAAACAGAAAGTGGAGAGATTGGAAAGAGAAAGAGAAGGTATACAATTTAATTAGGGTATGAGAATGCGTGTACTGGTTAGGTTAGAGAGTAAGAGAAGGTATACAAGTTAATTAGGGTATGAGAATGCTTGTACTAGTTAGGTTAGGTTAGGTTAGAGAGTAAGAGAAGGTATACGAGTTAATTAGGGTATGAGAATGCTTGTACTGGTTAGGTTAGGTTAGGTTAGAGAGTAAGAGAAGGTATACAAGTTAATTAGGGTATGAAAATGCTTGTACTGGTTAGGTTAGGTTAGGTTAGAGAGTAAGAGAAGGTATACAAGTTAATTAGGGTATGAAAATGCTTGTACTAGTTAGGTTAGGTTAGGTTAGAGAGTAAGAGAAGGTATACAAGTTAATTAGGGTATGAAAATGCTTGTACTAGTTAGGTTAGGTTAGGTTAGAGAGTAAGAGAAGGTATACAAGTTAATTAGGGTATGAAAATGCTTGTACTAGTTAGGTTAGGTTAGGTTAGAGAGTAAGAGAAGGTATACAAGTTAATTAGGGTATGAAAATGCTTGTACTAGTTAGGTTAGGTTAGGTTAGAGAGTAAGAGAAGGTATACAAGTTAATTAGGGTATGAAAATGCTTGTACTAGTTAGGTTAGGTTAGGTAAAGACAGCACAGTGAATCAACATGTGTGGGTAGCCTAGCCTATATTTAGAGTGCACATGTGTACACAGGAAATAGTAGAGGAAGGGTACGTACATACATGTGTGTATATTTAGAATGCATAGACTACATGAAGTTATCAGAAAATATTTAGAATGCATTCGTGTACACAGTATAAGTTTTTATCAGAGAAAAGGTATCTATCTGGGATTATTAAGAATACATACATGAAGTTATCAGAAGGGTATCTATCTATCCGAGGTAAAATTAAGAATGCCTAATTTTTTTTAACTTGTACACAGTAAGTCGTTATCAGATAAAGGATATCAGTGGGGTTATTTAGAATGTATACAGGAAATTGTTATTAGGTTAGGTTATATTGTAATTAGGTTATGGGGATATTTTTAGAATGCACACAAAAATACGAGTACCGTACACAGAAAGTATATATAACCATTGTCAGAGAGAATGTGTACCTTTTTAGTTGTGTAGATGTAAATGTAAACCACCATAATGTAACAGCCTCGGTAATATAGGTGTATAGTAGAGGTAATAAAGTTATAGTTTCCTTATTTCACTCCATCACGTCCACTCACTACTAATATATCTCGTCAACTGAATATCCACAAAGTTGTCCCCTCCAAGAAATGTCCACACGAAAAAAAAAAAACGAGTATCCTAATGGTTAAACGCGTCTTGTAAACAATTGATTAAGTTGAATGGTTGTTATTGTTGTTGTTGTTGTCATTTCAAGCGTCCAAAAAGACTAACTACTCGAACCTATAACGTGTTGTAAACAATGAATTAAGTTGAATGGTTGTTATTATTGTTGTTGTATTGAGAGAAAAGAGAGATTGATGAAATATGAAGAGGAGTACAAACTGTAAGAGATATTTTAGTTTTAGTAGAAATTTGATTAAGAAAGTTTAGTTGTGTGATGACAGACTGAAGAAAGGAGTACAAGCTGAGGAAGAAAGTTTAATTATGTGATGAGAAACTAAAGAAAGGAAGTAAGAAAGAGGAGTACAAGTAAGACTATTTTAGAAAGCTGAGGATAAAAGTTTAGCAGTGAGATGAGAGACTGAAGAAATGGAAATAAGAAAGATGAGTACAAAATAGACTAGTAAAAAGCTGAGGAAGAAAGTTTAGCAGTGAGATAAGAGACTGAAGGAAGGGAAACATACAAACAAACAAGAGACGGTAGTAAAAAGCTGAGGAAGAAAGTTTAGTCATGTGAATGGCCGTGAGACAAGAGACCTTCAACAAGGTTACTTACTATACTCACTCTCAGACACCCTCACTATACTAGCTTACTCCACCACTCTCGTCTAGGCAACACGTTAATAATATTTTTATTATTATACTCTCACATTCTCAGGCTTTCAGAATTACCAATGGATTTTATATCGTCTGTGTTTACCTTTTGCATTCACTTCCTTGTATTTTCTGTAAATAAATTAACAGCTGAAGTAAACATGTGAAGGATAACGCAACGGAAGTAGGAATAATATATAGTCTTGCATTCGTTAGGTTTCTTTAACTTAACGGGGTGCGGGAGTAGGGGACAGGCTTGCGGGGGGTGCGGGAATAAGGGGACAGCTACTATATATAGTATCATTTGAAATGGTAATAATGACAGTGAGTTAATTACGATGATGATGATGATGATGGAAATGTGTGTGTGGGAAGAAAGAGTGAGACAGCAAGCAAGCAAGCAAGCAAATTATAATCAAACAAGCACCAAGGGAATACACACACATACACACACACACACACACACACACACACTCTCTCTCTCTCTCTCTCTCTCTCTCTCTCTCTCTCTCTCTTATAACACACACACACACACTGGTAGTTTGATAAAGGTTAAAATTATTCCCGCTTATCGTCTCTTAAGATTGGTATTCCCTCATTCCATTACCTACACCGGCTGGTCTTAAGTAATTATTAGCTTATATCATTACAGGTGTCTGTTTACCGGCATAGTTAGGAGGAAACAACAGTCCCCTTATAATTATTAACTTTTATACTCTGTTCAAAACTTGTGTTCCATTTTCCTCTATCTATCTGTCTCTATTTCTATCTATATATCTTTCTATCTACATCTTTCTATCTATCTCTATCTGTCTCACCTGATACATTCCAATTCACTAACAAGAGAAACTCCTCTTATTTTTCCTTTGATAGCTTAGTAAATATTTTGGATTGGAAAAATATATATATAAACAAACAAAAATGTTTCTCTCTTCCACTGCTTATTATCACTTTATTTTCCTTCCTGTCCCTTAATTCTCTCATTCTCCTTTTATCATGTGGTATAAAACCTTTCTATTCTGGCCTAGCTATCTTCAATCATCCTCTTTAATTAAAATATGCTTAATGTGTATGTATGTGTGTGTGTGTGTGTGTGTGTTGGAGGGGGAAGGTATGGACTATAATTATTATCTCACCTATTTTCCTTCATGTCTTTCTATTTCTTTCTTTCTCTGTATAGTGTATAATCTGCTTAATGCGTGTGTGTGTGTGTGTGTGTGTGTATAAACGTTTAGCCTACTATAATATCTGCAGTGCCGGCGACTAACATACATACATACATACATACAAACAAACAAACATATGGGATGGTACAGTAAATTCAAGGTCAACTCTTGGATATTATTATTTTATTATATCACAGGGCCTACGTTTTCACCTTGATATTGACACAAGGTATTTGGCAGTATTTATAGTACAGGATATTTTTCAATCTTATACAAGGAAAAAAAACGATAATTTTCTGTTGTGTAAGAAATTTTTGTTTACGTGTCAGTTTGTGGCGGATGTACGATAACCAACACCTCGTTACTATTCACAGATTTTTGTAAGAATAATACATTGTTTGTTATTATTATCATGTTATTATTATTATATAGCCTTAATTAAATACAAAGTTATGTCTAGAATACTTTGATCGTTGGTAACTATTAATAAATAACTTTGAATTAATTAATAATATGGCAGCTTCCCAAACCCAGAACCGTTACCCACCCCCCTCCCCTACTCCTATTACCCCCCCTTCCCCCCGATACCCTCCCCCATCCACCCCCCCTCCATATCTCTGACGTCACACATCGCGCCATCCTCTCCACCAATCACAGAGCTGGATTTCTTTCAAGACCTCCACACAAGCTGACTAATAAAATTTCACCGTGTGTATGTATGTGTGTGTGTGTGTGTTATTAATTATTAACCATTTAATCGGAAATATATAACGAGTACATAATTATGAGTTTGTAAAGCGAGGTAGATAATGCAATAGATGTATATATGTATCTATATATAAAAATAATATAAGGGTTATATTTCGGTGTCGTCATCCTCCTCATATAAACGTTTAGGCATGTATGGTGTTGCCATTGTTGCCAAATCTTGACAATCAACCCAACATTTTTATCTAAACTTGATCGAATACAGACATTATTGACACCTTAGGATGAATATTAAAGAGATAGGGGCTATGTTAGAAAATATTTAAGTAAAACAAGTTAATTAGATACTATATATTAATTAAGGAAATGTTTGAGGGAAATGTGGCAACGTTGCATCCGGCTCCACAGGTGACCAAAAATAAAATGAATTTGGTGACCACTGCTGAAATCCCCCTGTTATTTAATTTATTTTAGCTCACCTTATTAGGCCTATGGATTCTGACACACACATACATACATACATACATAATGATGACATTACGTTCGTAGCCAACGGGAACATAAATACATACATACATTTATTTATTTTATTCATACACACATTCAGAATTTCTTAGGCCTACTTTATGTTACGTACACAGAATTACTTAGGCATATATATATTACATACACATATATATTTAGAATTACTTAGGCCTACTTATGTAAATACATACACACATTTCAGAATTACTTAGGCCTATATACTCATGTTACGTACACACATACATATATTCAATTAGGCCTACACACACACACACACATACATTAATTTTGTTCATCTGTGTGTCTTATAAATTATACTTTGGAGGAATCAAGGCACTCCAATGTAACCAAAGTGAATTATTTTCTTTTTTTATTATAATCACTATAATAATATCTTTACGAGAGGCAGTTAAGTGTTAATTATAGTAGTAGTATAGTAGGCTATAATAGTTATATGATAGTAGTAGTATAGTTATATAGTGGTAGTATTATATAGTCTGTTCAAAACTTGTGTTCCGCTGGCCTCTTATGCTTAGATAGATAGAAATAGATAGATAGACAGATAAGAGATAGATAGAAATAGATATAGATATAAAGATATAGATAGAGGAAAATGGAACACAAGTTTTGAACAGAGTATAGTATGATAGTTATAGAATAGTACCGTAGTAGAAAACAGTTCTCTTTCACTCTCTCTATTTTCTCACTCACAGTCTCACACACAGACAGGGGAAAGAAACACACACACACACACTCTTTTTCTCTCTCAGCCAGGGGACACACACACACACACACACTCTCTCTCTCTCTCTCTCTGTGTGTGTGTGTGTGTGAGTGAGTGCAAAATACAAGGTTGTTGGTGGTGATATACAGAGTAGTTGTATGTATGTAGGTCACTTTATACCTGTCTCTTCCGTGACTACCAATCGTTATCACATCGTACAGTTGACTCCAAAAATTCGCGACCATCTCGTGTACTTAAATCATTTTAATTAAGGGGGTGCGGGAGTATGGGACAGGCTTGTACCCCTACTCCCACATCCCCCAAGCCTGTTCCCTACCCCTGAGCCTGTCCCCTACTCCCCCCCCCCCCGAGCCTGTCCCCTACTCCCGCACCCCCCCCCGAGCTTGTCCCCTACTCCCGCACCCCCCCGAGCCTGTCCCCTACTCCCGCACCCCCCCCGAGCCTGTCCCCTACTCCCGCACCCCCTCCCAAGCCTATTAATATTATTAGAAGACAACTTATGCTGCCGACTATACAACTATTTTTTTTTTCTTTTTATAGCTCAAGGGGTGAGGATAAGATTTTATAATGCAGTATGTTCCTAGCTATATAACTCCTCATAATATTGATTTGAAACTTAAGACTCCTGCTGGTATAATATAATAATTTTAACTTTTTCTTCGATTGATTATCATTTTTTTTGTTTGTTAGGTTTTGTTCGTTTGTTGTAGTCGCATAGTTTAGGGAAATGATTTAATATCAGTTATTCCAGACAATATTTTATGTATTTTATTGTGTATAGTACAGTGGGAGAATGTCGTGGGTAGGCCTATAGGTAAAGCATGTATTAGGCCTGGGACTCATGATGGACACATAAGAACCACACGGGTAATAATGACTCATGAGGGAAGTGATCAGAGTGGCCCGTGTGTGTGTGTGTGGGACCTGGGTTTGATTAGGTTAGGTTAGGTCCGGGGGTGGTTAAATTAGCTGGGAAAGAGAACGAGACTATTTCCAATTTTATTCCATGATTGGTTTTATAGTTATCGTCCCGGGTACTTGTATATTTTATTCCATGGTTGGTTTTTTATCGTTAACGTCCCGGGTACTTGTATATTTTTCAATGGGTCCCTTCATTCTTTCCTTTACTTTCCTTGGTGGTGTGTTCTGTCCCACCTCACTACTTTTTTTTTTTTATCACCTTCACCCTCATCTCGTTCTACAGGGTCTTCCAGGCTTTGGGTGGTCTTTCGTCTTCATATCTAATCTGTTGTGTCTTGTGTTGACACTATAATTATAACCTATGACAATGTTTCAACAACTGACAAGGACTTTATCTTTAGCTACGTTCCCTCAGACACATGTTAGTTCCATGCTAAATACATTATTAAACAACATATTTTATTTACATACTATACATACTTGCCTATATATATATGTAGTTCAGAACATGTCATCTTATAAGTTACTTTAATATGTACGGGGTTTAGAAAGAACAGACCTAAAATTATTACTCATTTCTAGTGAAAAGGGTATAGAATATAAACATATTTTCCATAAAATTATACAACCGAGTGTCAAATATTTCTAGTGGTTTTCAATAACACTGTACTGTAGTGTAGTAAGAGAATATAGTGTAAAGGAAGAGTAGAGTGAGAGGGTTGGGAGTGAGAGGGTTGAGAGTGAGAGGGTTGGGAGTGAGAGGGATGGGAGTGAGAGGGTTGGGAGTGAGAGGGTTGCAGCCGGGGAAGCCAATTGCAGAGTGACAGCATGCAACAGTAAATCACCAAATCACAGTCAAGTGTGTGTAATTGCCTGTGTCTGTGTGTGGAGGGAAGACCAGGCAGGGTTCACTGAATAACCACAACTGAGAGAGAGAGAGAGAGAGAGAGAGAGAGAGAGAGAGAGAAAGTGTGTGTGTGAGAGAGAGAGATAAAGTGTGTGTGTGAGAGAGAGAGAGAAAGTGTGTGTGTGAGAGAGAGAGAGAAAGTGTGTGTGAGAGAGAGAGAGAAAGAGAGAGAGAGACTTTATTAATAATCTGAGTTAGGAAAATAAAAAAATAAAATAAGAGGCAGGAAATAGATAAACTCCGAGTGTTGAAATTGTACAGATAAATTTTCGCATTCCCTCTAAAGTAAAAATCATCCACACTTATTTAATTTATCCTTATACAGTATTCCAGACATCAATTATGACATCAAGAAATGGTTTTGTATTTAATTCATCCTTATATTCCAAACATCAAGTAATAGTTTTGTACAGTATTTAATTTGTCATAATATTTTTTAAGCATCAAGAAATAGTTTAATATATAATTTATCGTTAAATTTCAGGTATTCTGTATGACATCAAAAAATAGTTTTGTACAGTATTTAATGTATCCGTATATTCCAGACTTTAAAAAATAGTTTAATATATAATTTATCAGTATATTTCAGACATAAAAAAATAGTTTACAGTAATATATAATTTATCGTTAAATTTCAGGTATTCTGTATGACATCAAAAAATAGCTTTGTACAGTATTTAATGTATCCGTATATTCCAGACATTAAAAAATAGTTTAATATTAAATTTATGGTTATATTTCAGGTATTCTGTATGACATCAAGAAATAGTTTAATATATAATTTATGGTTATATTTGAGGTATTCTCTATGACATAAAGAAATAGTTTAATATTAAATTTATGGTTATATTTGAGGTATTCTCTATGACATCAAGAAATAGTTTAATATATAATTTATGGTTATATTTCAGGTATTCTGTATGACATCAAGAAATAGTTTAATATATAATTTATGGTTATATTTCAGGTATTCTGTATGACATCAAGAAATGCTTTGACATCAATGACTCCAAGGCTGGTCTGCTACAAACAGCCTTCATCTTAGTATACATGGTAATGGCTCCAATCTTTGGTTACCTCGGGGATCGCTTCTCACGCAAGTTGTTCCTCACCATTGGTATCTGTTGTTGGAGTCTGGCAACACTGATCGGCTCATTCATGCCCGTGAGTACAAACGGCTATTGCAACATTGTCTATTAAAAAAATTTCAACAGTACAAGATAGGCTTAACTTAATCATACTTATAATTTACAGTAGATAGAGTTTTAATAATATAATTTAGATGCAATTTAGATAGAGTTTTAATAATACAATTTAGATAAAGTTTTAATAATACAATTTAGATGCAATTTAGATAGAGTTTTAATAATACAATTTAGATAAAGTTTTAATAATACAATTTAGATGCAATTTAGATAGAGTTTTAATAATACAATTTAGATAAAGTTTTAATAATACAATTTAGATACAGTTTTAACAATACAATACTACAGTATACACATTATTGTTATTATTACCATTATTTATGTACCGTCAGACGTACGAGCTTTTCTTATTATTATTATTATTATTATTATTATTATTATTATTACCACCATTATTTTTTGTCCCGCCAGACGTACGAGCTGTTCTTATTATTCCGGTGCCTTGTGGGTGTTGGTGAGGCGTCGTACTCCACCATAGCACCCACCATCATCTCGGACCTCTTCGTCAAGGACCAGCGTTCCAACATGCTCGCTCTATTCTACTTTGCCATCCCCGTCGGAAGGTGAGAACCCAGAGGCAATGACGGAATACTATATTTGTTTGTTTATTTTTATTTATTTATTTATTTATTTATTTACTTATTTATCTTGGATACATAATTCTCTCTCTGACCTTACCAGCGGCCTAGGTTACATAATACAGTAATTCCTTCTCTGACCTTACCAGCAGCTTAGGATACATAATAATTCCTTCTCTAACCTTACCAGAGGCCTTGGTTACATAATAATTCCTTCCGTGACCTTACCAGCGGCCTTGGTTACATACCTTTTATTTATTGACCATACCAGTGACCTAGGATACATAATAATTCCTTCTCTAACCTTACCAGAGGCCTTGGTTACATAATAATTCCTTCCGTGACCTTACCAGCAGCTTAGGATACATAATAATTCCTTCCGTGACCTTCCCAGCGGCCTTGAATACATACCTTTTATTTATTAACCTTACCAGTGGCCTTGAATACATACCTTTTATTTATTAACCTTACCAGAGGCCTTGAATACATACCTTTTATTTATTGACCTAGGATACATAATAATTTGTTCTCTGACCTTCCCAGTGGCCTTGAATACATGCCTTTTATTTATTGACCTTCCCAGTGGCCTTGGTTACATCGTGGGCGCCGAGGTGACAGAGTTAGTTCGGACCGGCGCCGACGACTACGAGGCGTGGCGTTGGGGTCTGAGAGTCACACCGGCCATGGGACTCGTAGCCGTCATACTCATACTCACCATCATCAGGAACCCACCACGAGGACAGAGTGAAGGAGGACAACATCTACACGCTACATCATTCAAGAGTGACCTCATATATCTATTCACAAAGTAGGTTAAGGGTTAGGTTACGTTAGATTAGATTAAGTTAAGTTTGATTTGGTTAGGTTAAGTTTGATATGGTTAGGTTAAGTTTGATATGGTTAGGTTAGGTTAGGTTAGGTTAAGTTTGATTTGGTTAGGCTTGATTAGGTTAGATTTGGTTAGGTTAGGTTAGGTTAAGTTTGATTTGGTTAGGTTAGGTTAAGTTAAGTTAAGTTTGATTTGGTTAGGCTTGATTAGGTTAGGTTTGGTTAGGTTAAGTTTGATTTGGTTAGGTTAAGTTTGATTTGGTTAGGTTAGGTTAGGTTAAGTTTAATTTGGTTTGGTTAGGTTAGGTTAAGTTTGATTTGGTTAGGTTAGGTTAGGTTAAGTTAAGTTAAGTTTGATTTGGTTAGGCTTGATTAGGTTAGGTTTGGTTAGATTTGGTTAGGTTAGGTTAGGTTAAGTTTGATATGGTTAGGTTAGGTTAGGTTAAGTTAAGTTAAGTTTGATTTGGTTAGGCTTGATTAGGTTAGGTTAGGTTTGATTTGGTTAGGTTAAGTTAAGTTTGATTTGGTTAGGTTAGATTTGGTTAGGTTTGGTTAGGTTAGGTTAAGTTTGATTTGGTTAGGTTAGGTTTCGTTAGGTTTGGTTTGTTAGTATTATTATATTTAACATTTAAAATACTGATGTTTGATATAATTATAATCAATATATAGAATACAAATGTTTGGTATCATAATTATATTCAAAATTTATAATATATACAAATGATTGGTATCATAATTATATTCTACATTTATGATACATATAATTAATATGATAATGTGTGTATACAGTTGCCCAAAAAGATACTGTGACAACTATTGATACAACATTACATATATTAATGTCCATAGTTGTTTGTAGGGATTATAAGTATGTATTACAGAAGGATATGTATATTTCCTTCTGTTATACATGTTTATAAGTATGTATTACAGAAGGATATGTATATTTCCTTCTGTTATACATGCTTATAGTCCACACAAATAGTTGTGGATATTACTAGGGTTAAAGTTATATCAAGATTTGTTGCAATACCTTTTTTGGCAATTGTACATTGTTGTTATATAAAGATGTGTTTCGTTGACAGTAAGAGCTATGTGTTGTGTACTTTGGCCTTCACGTGTGTAACCTTTGTGGCGGGAGCGTTGGCATTCTGGGGACCTCTCTTCACTCAGATGGGTGTTAAAGTACAACCCAACCCCAATGTTAATGTTGACAAGTAAGTATATTGTAGGAATGATGTATGTCGTGCCAATACACAGTCACGGTCAATAATAATCATCCACATATGGGTATTTCAAACAATTATTTACTGTATAATGTTTTCATTTTCACATAAATTATGATGTTATTGTTTTAAGTAGTGCATAGCTGCTTGTATTAAATTAAATGTTTATGTTTCCATTACAGTGTTGCGTTTGTGTTTGGTGCCATCGCCATGACAGCTGGACTTATTGGAGTGCCACTTGGGTCCATCCTCGGCCAGAAACTACGAATCAAGTGAGTCAAGTTTCAGTAATTATTGTTTCTTCAATTTGTTTACATTTCAAAGCGAGTTTTTATTGCCGGCAAGGATGTGGGCAATATTTTAAAGGTTTGGGCACCCCTTTACACCTCAACTAATACCTTTTCTTTTTATCATTGACATAGCTATCCATTATGTACTGTAACATCATAAATGTAGCAAACAGGAAGTATAAAACAAATAAAATTAAATAATGTTGTGGTACTTATAATGTACATATAATATACATACAGTATATAGCAGCAAATATGAAGTATAAAACAAATAATATGAAATAATGTTATGGTATTTATAATGTTGTGTCTCTCTCACTTCACAGAATACCTTACGGAGATCCAATTTATATTTATATTTATAATGTCATATCTCTCTCACTTAACAGAATACCCTATGCAGATCCAATGTTGTGGTATTTATAATGTCATATCTCTCTCATTTAACAGAATACCCTATGCTGATCCAATGTTGTGGTATTTATAATGTCATATCTCTCTCACTTAACAGTAGACAGATCCAATGTTGTGGTATTTATAATGTCATATCTCTCTCACTTAACAGAATACCCTATGCTGATCCAATGGTGTGTGGTGTAGGTCTGTTGTTCTCAGTACCACTCTTCCTTGGGGCAATAATCCTGGCTGGGTTAGACACCATCGCTTCATATGTTGTTGTGTTCTTTGGACAAATCTTCCTGAACCTCAACTGGGCCGTGGTGACAGACATTGTATTGGTAAGTATTGTACTGTACACCAAAGGTTGATTCCATATACTGTATATATACTTCATTATTATATGGTAAATTACACATATTGTTTAGATAGAAACTGGTTGAGAATGTAAATATTAGAAACTGGTTGAGAATGTAAATATTAGAAACTGGTTGAGAATGTAAATATTAGAAACTGGTTGAGAATGTAAATATTAGAAACTGGTTGAGAATGTAAATATCAGAAACTGGTTGAGAATGTAAATATCAGAAACTGGTTGAAAATGTAAATATTAGATCATAATTATTAGCATTAACAAGTACTGTACATGAGATGGACGCGAATTTCTGCTGCCGTCTGTACACTGTATATGTATGACAGTCTGAACCAGAGAACATGTGGACTATTACCCAATAATTCTTATATGATATAATTGTGTTTTGAGAGGAAAACTTTGCTCTGTACATTTGTAAGATTGTATATTATATTTGTATATGATTGTATATACAGTACAGTAGTTAATTTTTTGGGTGGGATAGAATTTAGACAATAATGATGTTGATATTTATTTAGTTACTGGTATTTATTTATTTGTTATTATTTATTTATGTATTTATTTATTTATTTATATATATATATACTGTATATATAATTTTTTTTTTTTTTTTCAGTACATTACCATCCCAACTCGTCGTTCATCAGCAGAAGCGTTCCAGATTCTGTTTGCACACGCCCTTGGAGATGCCGGCAGCCCTTACCTCATTGGAGTGGTAAGCTGACTGTTACTACTAGTATTATATATATTATTAGGGCCAAGTTTCACAGTGGTTTCTGAGGGACAGAAACCGAGTACAATAAATTACTTATGATTGATAGATTTTGATGTTTGTTGACTATTAGAAATTACTTATGATTGATATATTTTGATATTTGATGACTATTATAAATGACTTATGACTGATATATTTTGATGTTTGTTGACTATTATAAATTACTTATGATTGATATATTTTGATATTTGTTGACTATTATAAATTACTTATGATTGATATATTTTGATGATTATAAATGACTTAATATGGATATATTTTGTTGAATTTGATGATGGGTAAGAGAGTTAATTGAGAGAGTTTCTGTGTGTGTGTGTGTGTGTATGGTTCCTTCCTCTCTCTCTCTCTCTCTCTCTCTCTCTCTCTCTCTGTGTGTGTGTGTGTGTGTGTATGGTTCCAGGAATTCCTCTCTCTCCCTCTCTGTGTGTGTGTGTGTGTGTGTATGGTTCCTTCTTCTCTCTCTCTCTCTCTCTCTCTCTCTCTCTCTCTGTGTGTGTGTGTATGGTTCCTTCTTCTCTCTTTCTCTCTGTGTGTGTGTGTGTGTGTGTGTGTGTATGGTTCCTTCCTCTCTCTCTCTCTGTGTGTGTGTGTGTGTGTGTGTATGGTTCCAGGAATCTCTCTCTCTCTCTCTCTCTCTCTCTGTGTGTGTGTGTGTGTATGGTTCCAGGAATTCCTCTCTCTGTCTGTGTGTGTGTGTGTGTATGGTTCCTTCCTCTCTCTCTCTCTCTCTCTGTCTGTGTTGTGTGTGTGTGTTTGCTATAACTCCTATAATTTTCTCTCCTCTGTTTCTCCTAGGTTGCGGACTCCTTCAAACCGTACATCGTCCCTCCCAACATGACCACCACCACCACAGCTGTTCCCTTCATCACCACAACACCCGTCTCTCTCAATACAAGTGTTCTCGCCATTCACAACTTGACAACACTCGCTCTAGACGACGACACCGTATTACCAGTGATACCAGATACAAACGATGATTATGTCGAATTTAAGGTACGAATATTATATATGTTTTTGTTATTATTGTTGTTGTTTTTGTTGTTGTTGTTTATGTCTTGTTTACTTTCTATAGTTTTTTATTGTTTTGGAAATATAACTAAATATGAGGTATGAATATTTTGTTGTTGTTGAAGTTATTGATGTCTTGTCGAATTACTATATTTATTTATTGACATAGGCAGTTATATAGTTTGTTTATGGTGATGTTTATATTATTTAAAGGGGTGTGGGAATAGGGGGACAGGCTTGGGGGGGGGTTAGCGGGCTGCGGGAATAGGGGACAGGCTTTCTACCCACTCCAAGCCTGTTCCGCTATTCCCGCACCTCCCAAACCCCCCCTAAGCCTGTCCCCTACTCCCACACACCCCTAAACCCCCCCCAAGCCTTTACCCTACTCCCACACACCCCTAAACCCCCCACCAAGCCTGTCCCCTACTCCCACACAGCCCTAACCTCCCCCCACCAAGCCTGTACCCTACTCCCACACACCCCCTTAACTCCACACATTATCTCTTTGCAGTCTAAGCAGTACGCCATGTTCCTATGTTGTATTGTCAATGTACTTGGAGCGGTGTTCTTCTTCTGGAACGCCTGTTATATCGCCAAGGACAAGGAGCAGTGTGATAGAGTCATTGCAGGTGAGTGTCGGGTTAATGCGTTTGTTTATGTTCCAAAACTAAATAAGCTAAAATAAACTAAGCTTAATAGCGCCGGAAAATGGTGATATATGTCGCCTCTCTATCACCGTTTTCTGGCACTATATGACCTCCCTGTTGTGGCGCCTAATATCAATCAATCAATCAATCAGTTAATTAATCTTTGACGAACATTTTCCGTCTCTGTGCTCTTGTATTATTTTTTTGTTTCTTAGCATTTTTTTTACGAATGTGAGGATGGAGGGAAAGGTGTTAGTTAGTATGCATAAATGGGAAAGTGAATTGGTTGGTAGGTGGGTAAGAGTGAATGGATTAGGGTAAGGTAGGAATGTGTGTATGGGTAAGAGAGTTAATTGGTTGTTAGGTGGGTTATTTATATTACTGTATTATGAATGAAAGTAATAATGGTGGTATTTACATTACTACATTGTGAATGAAAGTAGTAATAGTGGTGTTATTGTTGTTGTTGATAATGATGTTATTTATATTACAGTATTGTGAATGAAAGTAATAATAGTGTTGTTGTTGTTGATAATGATGTTATTTATATTATTGTATTGTGAATGAAAGTAATAAGGGTGTTTATTTACATTACTGTATTGTGAATGAAAGTAATAATAGTGTTGATAATGATGTTATTTATATTACTGTATTGTGAATGAAAGTAATAAGGGTGTTTATTTACATTACTGTATTGTGAATGAAAGTAATAATAGTGTTGTTGTTGATAATGATGTTATTTATATTACTGTATTATGAATAGTAATAATAATGGTGGTGTTGATATTTTCAGGTTCTATAGAGAGAGAGCAGCGTGAAGCAGGACGTACCAGCAGAACCAACAGTAGCAGCAGTAGTAGTGGTGTCAGTGTCAGTAGTCATATGAGTGAGGAGGAATCAGAAGAAGCACAACAAGCACAGAATCTACTCATCTGAGCCAAAACATTCTCATAGGAATTTAAAATATCACCTCCTTCCAAACCACAAACAAATAAACAAAGATCACATCATCCAAACCAGAGTACAGAAAGTGATATATTGTATTGAATAGAAATGATTAATGAGAATGATAGATGACAACCCCAGTCCTAGAAGATCCTGTAGGTATTCATAAGACGAGAAGAAGTGTGTATTCATATGACGAGGGAGAAGTGTGTGTTCATATCGCGAGGGAGAAGTGTGTGTTCATATCACGAGGGAGAAGTGTGTGTTCATATCACGAGGGAGAAGTGTGTGTTCATATCACGAGGGAGAAGTGTGTGTTTATATCACGAGGGAGAAGTGTGATGGAGAAATGGGACAGCAAGCAACGAACGATATAACATTATAGAAGGAAATGAGGGACAGTTGACAAATTCTATGACAAGTGTGTGGGAATAATTATCATTAATTATCATTTTCTGCCGTGGCCACACCCTTCGGGGGAGTTCCCAAAGGGAACGAGGTGTCAGAGCTATAGATAGATAGATAGATAGATAGACTATATTCATGACATCACATTAGCACCAAGAATAACTTTCATTTTAATCATCACCAGAGCACATCCTGTTTAAAGGGAGAACCTCTTTTTTTTTTGTGTAAATTAGAGTGCTACTGATTCCTCCATACTATATAATACATCTTGAAACTGTCACCTATGTGTCACTATATAAGGAAACTGTTTTGGGACATAAGTTTGGAGGATTCAGTAAATATTCTCCCCGTATTTAAGGGACCCTGTGATGTAGTTAGAAAATTGGAGGTAAATGAGTCCTTCAAATATTGCCACGAAACAAACACACACACCTATATGAAAGGAGTTTGTTTCATGGCACAGTAAGGAGGAATCAGAAGCCACCAATTCCTACACACAATCACAGGGTCCTTGTTAAAACCACACTCAGGAATTGATCCGTGCCACATTGAAATAATATAAGACACTCTGCAAATTATTCTGAATCAAGGATGTACAGTTGCCAAAAAAGGTATTGCAACAAATCTTGATAGAACTTTAATCCTAGTAATATCCACAACTATTTGTAGGGACTATAAACATGTATAACAGAAGGAAATATACATATCCTTCTGTAATACATACTTATAAACATGTATAACAGAAGGAAATATACATATCCTTCTGTAATACATACTTATTATCCCGACAAACAAACAACTATGGACATTAATATATTTAATGTTGTATCAATAGTTGTCGCAGTACCTTTTTTGGCAACTGTACGTATATGTGTGAAATAATATAAGATACTGGGCAAATTATTCAGAATCAAGGATGTATATGTGTATATGTGTGTTATAAGAAGCTCATGATCCATCCATCACATCAATTAACATGTCCGGTTGGGAGAGACTTTTATTTATTGATTTAAGGTGAAGGAAAGAAAGGTGGAGACGTCCTTACTCACACCTGTCTAAGTTCACTACTGTATGTCCGGCAGGTGTGAATCTTGTACCGGGAACTCTATATTTAAACACTGGTATTATGTATGTATGTATGTATAGAATGAATATATGTGTATGTACTGTAAATGCCTATTGCACACTACACTACACACACACAGTACCTATGTAAATATGAGTGTTTTCTGTACATTGTTTTTTTTACACACACATGATGTCAAATATGAGTGTTTTCTGTACACACACATAAAACCATAGTGTACAATGAGTGTTTTGTGTACATGGTTTCATTACATACACACACACACACATACAGCCAGTGTACTGTACTGTACAATGAGAGTTAAGGGACCTTGTGGTGTAGTCAGAAAATTGGAGGTAAACGAGTCCTTTAACTAATGACACGAAACACACACACCTTCAGTACAAGGAAGGAGCTTGTTTCATGGCATAGTCAGGAGGAATCAGAAGCCTCCAATTCAATTCTCATACATAATCACAGGGTCGTTGATATCATGATAATTACTGAAGTGACAAAATATTGACATGAAAAGTATTGACGTAACACAACAAAATGTTATATAACTGTACAATGTCCTAAATAATTATGTGACAACCAAGAATACTGGCGATACAGTATTTGTAGAATGATACACACACACACACACAAACACACACACACACACACACACACACACACACATTAAAGTGACAATAAAGTGCCTTTTTGTACTGAAAATAGATAGACGATATTTATACAACATGACCAAAATGAAAATACATAGTTGTGGAAACAGGAAACCAAAGATAATTTATATTACTTGAGGTGTAACAAAGTGCCAGTGTATTTTCTTCAATGTTTTTGTTGTTGTTATCGCAAGCTTGATTAAAAGGAGGAAGTACAGTGTTGGTAAATCTGGAGCAACTGATTCCTCCAAACTACATATTCCAAGCAACAACAACAACAACAACACAATACTAATATGTTTGCTCTTCTGGTCCTGTTGTTTCCTGGCATACTTTGGAGGAATCAAGGCACTCCAATGTAACAAAAAAAAATTATTACCACCTTAACGGACCCCATGATATACTGAAAATTGGACGTTAACGAGTCCTTCAATTAATGCCACGAAACACACACACCTATATTATTGAAGGAGTTTGTTTGTTTGTTTGTTTTATGGTATGGTCTGGAGGAATCAGTAGTCATCCAATTTAACAAAAAAAAAAATGAGTCCACTTTTAAAATTACAATTACATGAAGTACACAGTGACATTTTTATAACAACAATATAATAATAATAATAATAATAGAAAATGTAAAATCTAAACTCCATACACTGTTACCACATTTGTAATATTACACAAGTTCCTAAGACACTGATAAATAATAAATAATGGGGGACTTTTTTCTGTTGGTAAAAAAATCTGGAGCAACTGAATCCTCCAAACTATTCCAAGCAACAACAGAACAAACACCATTATTTTTGTTCATTTGCTCCTGTTTCCTGGCATACTTTGGAGGAATCAAAACACTCCAATTTACCATAAAAGGAGAATGAATCCACCTATTTATAAGATTACCATTTTTTATAAAGACAATATAATAATAATAATAATAATAATGGTTCTGTTTCCTGGCATACTTTGGAGGAATCAAGGCACTCCAATGTATGTACCAAAAGTGAAGGAATTTCCCCCTTATAAATAAACTCTTTACTGTATAAATAATAATAATATAAGATAATATGAAAAAATAATGATTAAAATTATTCAGTTATTATTGTGATTTATTCAGACGTGAGGCAAACGGCTGGCCGGCACTGGCAATACTGAGTGGAATTCTCTCGCTTCTTACCAGTGTTGCCAATAACGGGGGAATCAGTTTTGTTGACATGGTGGTTTGGGGGATTCCGTAGCCATCCATAATTTCTCGTGTTAGAATGTACAGTTGCCCAAAAAGGTATTGTGACAACTATTGATACAACATTAAATATATTAATGTCCATAGTTGTTTGTAGGGATTATAAGTATGTATTACAGAAGTATATGTATATTTCCTTCTGTTATACATGTTTATAAGTATGTATTACAGAAGGATATGTATATTTCCTTCTGTTATACATGTTTATAAGTATGTATTACAGAAGGATATGTATATTTCCTTCTGTTATACATGATTATAAGTATGTATTACAGAAGGATATGTATATTTCATTCTGTTATACATGCTTATAAGTATGTATTACAGAAGGATATGTATATTTCCTTCTTTTATACATGCTTATAAGTATGTATTACAGAAGGATATGTATATTTCCTTCTGTTATACATGTTTATAAGTATGTATTACAGAAGGATATGTATATTTCCTTCTGTTATACATGATTATAAGTATGTATTACAGAAGGATATGTATATTTCCTTCTGTTATACATGTTTATAAGTATGTATTACAGAAGGATATGTATATTTCCTTCTGTTATACATGTTTATAGTCCACACAAATAGTTGTGGATATTACTAGGGTTAAAGTTCTATCAAGATTTGTCGCAATACCTTTTTTGGCAACTGTACTGTACATGTATTGTAGTAAGATTCTTGTGTTCCTTAAAAGACCATATATACAAACCACAGGCTGTGATTATCTTCCTCAAAACACACACACACACACACACACAGTAAAACACACACACACACACACACGCACACAGTAACACACACACAGGTTTGTATTGTATAGATAGTATTAAGGGGGTGCTGGGGTAGGGGGCAGGCTTGGGGGGGTGCGGGAATAGGGGGACAGGCTTGGGGGGGTGCGGGAATAGGGGGACAGGCTTGGGGGGGTGCGGGAATTGGGAGACAGGCTTGGGATAGGTAGAAAGCCGGCTGTAACCTATTCCCGCACTCCCCTAACACCACGCCTGTCCCCAAAAATAACCCCCGACCCACCCAAACCCCTCCACCGAACCACCAAACCCCCACCAAGCCTGTCCCCCTATTCCCACACCCCCTTAAGGTAAAATTCTGTTGTTGTTGTTGTCGTTGTTGTTGTTGAAGTTGTGTGATTTCCTCCAAGCTGTGCCAGGAAACAGACACACTACAATAGGCAGCAGAAATTGGTACCGTTCAGCTCGACAACAACAACAACAACAAGAGAAACTCGCTTTAATAAATTATGCTCATTATTGTGTGTATATTATGTACTTATATGTCTTAATTAAGGGGGGGGGGGATAGGGGGACAGGCTTGGGGGGTGCGGGAGTAGGGAGACAGGCTTGGAGGGGGGGTTAGGGGGGTGCGGGAATAGCGGACAGGCTTTCTACCCACTCCATGTCTGTCCCTCTTTTCCCACACCCCCCAAGCCTGTCCCCTTATTCCTGCACCCCCCAAACCCCCACCCCCAGCCTGCCCCCTAGTCCCACACCCCCTAAAGGGACGTTGTGTGTGATGTATGAAAATTGGAAATATACGAGTCCTTCAAATATTGCCACGAAACACACACACACACACACCTATAAAATTTAATATAAGGAGGAATCAGAAGCCTCCAATTTTCATACACAATCACACGGTCCTAAATTAAACTCCTTATTTTGTAACATATACATTCAATCTCTTATTGTATTTATATATAACTGAAGTGTTTGTTTGTTTGTTTGTTAGTTTGTTTGGTTGCATTATTAATTAAGGAACCATGTGTGTGATTTACAGTAGGTCAGAAAATTGAAGGTAAATGGTTCCTTCAGATATTGCCACCCAACACACACACACACACACATAGACACACACACACACACACACACACACACACACACACACACACACACACACACACACACACATACACACACACACACACACACACACACACACACACACACAGACACACACACACACACACCTATATGGAAGGAGCGTGTTTGTTTCGTGGCATGGTCAGGAGGAATCAGAAGCCTCCAATTTTCATACACCATCACACGTACGGTCCTTTATAAGTGGATTTGTTTTATTATTTTCCTTGTATTAAAATTGACGAAGTAAATTGTATCTTTGTATATATATTGTCCATTTTATTGTACCATAATAACAATAAGACACAAAACTAGACCCATTGACAACACCAAGACAGACACACAGACAACAGATGATATACAAAATCACAAACAAGTTAATTGACATAGATAAAGACACATATATAAACCCTACAAGTATACGATCCACTAGAGGCAGCCTCAACTTAAAATACCATACATACATACATACCAGACAAAGACACACACATACACCCTACAAGTATACAAGTACTGTATACACTTCTCTCTCTCTCTCTCTCTCTCTCTCTCTTTTTCGCATCTGACCAGAGAAGAGCTAAAATGTGTTCAAAACTTTCGTTTCTTTTGGCCTCTTATGCTTAGATAGATAGAGCGATAGTTAAGATAGATAGATATATAAATAGAGATTGTTAGATAGATAGAAATAGCGATAGATAGACATAGAAATAGATAGAGGCTATAGTTAGGAGGATTCACTTGCTCTTATTATTGATATAATTTTTTTTTATTGTTTTAATCTATTGTATTTTTGTAGAACTGAAATAATATTATAAACAGAAAACTTCCCCTATTAATTAAAATATTTAGGCCTGTTGCCCGCTTTTGTTTACATCCAGATACAGTTCCCACATGGCCGCCTCATCTGTCATCATATAAATTATTTTGTGGGTTTATTAATGTTTATTTTTGGTGTTTATTTCTATGGACTTAATTTGCATATCACTGACGTTACCCTGGGAACATTAATTAACAGTATTGAATAAATTAAATGTGCTATCTATTGTTATATATAGAATGAAACTGGAATTATATAAAAAAACAAAACGATTAAAAGTGAACTATAGTGATATTATTTTGGTACTACTACACCTACTGGACTATTTAATTAATTGAAGGAGGAGGAACAATTGGACTAATTAATTGAAGGAGGAGTCATTGTACAGTTGTGGTCAATAATAATCATCCACATATGGGTATTTCAAACAATCTATTTTATATCTAATGTTTATACGTTCACATTATGATATTATTGTTATTTAAGTAGTGTGTAGCTGCTTGTATTAAATTAAAAGATGGTAGTTAACGTGTGTGTGTGTGTGTGTGTTATTGTTTTAAGTACAGTAGTGTGTAGCTGCTTGTAGTAAATTAAAAGATGGTAGTTAACGTGTGTGTGTGTGTGTTATTGTTTTAAGTAGTGTGTAGCTGCTTGTAGTTAATTAAAAGATGGTAGTTAACGTGTGTGTGTGTGTGTGTTATTGTTTTAAGTAGTATGTGGTTGCTTGTAGTAAATTAAAATATGGTAGTTAATCTATTTATTGTAAAGTTTATCATCTAAGGAACAGAGGAAAAACTATCAAACTCTTACGTGAGTTACTCCTATATGAATGATTATTATATTTGACCACAACTGTATATATGTGAATCAGACACGATGGATAATGGTAAAGTACAATCAGATTTTTTTATTTAGTTAGTTTTTATTACGGTATTTATATTTTTAAATATTTAAGTTTTTATTACGGTATTTATATTTTTAAATATTTTAGTATTATTTTTTTTATGCATGTAGGCTATTGTTTTGTTTTTCCCGGTAGACCTGGATCTAACCTGGGCAGACTACCTGGACCTAACCTGGGCAGACTATCGGCGGCTAGGCTATTCCCCCAGGGTTAGGTCTCTCGATAGTTTAATTCCCTGCATGGCTGACTGGTCCAGATTGGGTTAGGTTAGGTCAGGTAAGATTTACTAATTTTAGAACATATATAGTTTATATATATATATATATATATATATGATTGTTTTATTGACGTATATAATTTAGATTCTGTCAGGTAAGTTTTGCTATTTTTAGAACATATTTATAGATATATTGACTGTCGTACAATAAGATATAATATATAATGTTAACAGATTAATACAGAGAATATATTGATATTTTACACTTGCATGGTTGATATAAAAATATACCGACTCTTTACCTTTAATTAAGGGGGTGCGGGAATAGGGGGACAGGCTTAGTTAGGGGGGGGGGGGGGTGCAGGAGTAGGTGTACGTTAGTGTGATATCGCCTTCATTATTTTTTATCGTTCGTTGAAAGGGAATCAGTGAAAAACTTCTTGTATTTTTGGTAAAGTTTATATTATTGAATGAAAGTGATTGTTGACACATTGACATTATACCATTACTACTATTACATAAGGAGAGAGGACATATATACATACACACACACACACACACAAGGAGAGAGGACACACACACACACACACACACACATACGGAGAGACGACACACACACACACACACATAAGGAGAGAGGACACACACCCCACCACACATACACATAGCTTACACAGACAACACACACATAACCTACACACACACGTACACTCCTGCACACACACACACGTACACTCCTGCACACACACACACGTAACCTACACACACACACACGTACACTCCTGCACACACACACACGTAACCTACACACACACACGTACACACACTCTATCACTGTACAATTAGCCTTAATATATAACCATTACGAATCGATAAACATTAGGGACCCTGTGATCGTGTGTGGAAATTGGAGGCTTCTGATTCCTCCTGACCATGCCACGAAACAAGTTCATTCCATATTATATAGGTGTGTGTGTGTTTCGTGGCAATATTTGAAGGACTCATTTACTAGTGATGGGATTTACGGCTCCCATGAGTGAGCCGGCTCTTATGGCTCTTTTCATATTAGAGAACCGGCTCTTAAATGGCTCTTTCGGCTCCCAAACGGCTCTCTACATAGAAATGCAGTGATTATAAAATATGGCGATTATTACAGTGTATACCAATAGGCTATATCACATTTCATGAGTAAAGGCTAATTACCTAATGTACATAGCTCATTATATTCCTGTTCAAAAACTAAAACTCAAACAAGAAACTAAGTTTTTATTTATGAAGTAAAATAGAAAAGAAAATGGACAGTAGCTTCTCATCCAAAGGGAAACTGAAGTGTTTTTATTTTTAGCAATGAATGCTCTACCCATTAGAATACATAAAAAAACAATGGAATTAAATATGAGTCCTCACTGTGTAGGAAAAATAGCCTGATACACGTACATTTATTTCAAATTTTCAAAATTCACAGAGAGCCAAAAGAGCCATTTGGCTCTTAAGCGAGAGCCGGCTCTTATCGTTCACTGCAAAGAGCCGGCTCTTTGAACCGGATCGTTCACGAACGACCCATCACTATCATTTACCTCCATTTTTTTTTTCTGACTACATCACACACAGAGTATTTTGTGTTACATTGGAGTGCCTTGTTTCCTCCAAAATATGCCAGGAAACAGAACTAGATGAACATAAATAATGGTGTTCTGTTGCCTGGAATAGTTTGAAGGATTCGTCGGTTGCTCCATAATTACCAACACAATACATACCTAAACCCCAATAATAATTTACCCCATAGCCTAATAATTAATCCC
>JAWZYT010005487.1:0-20000 GCA_034508575.1 Petrolisthes manimaculis
CACACATACAATAATATGCATACACACACACACACATACAATAATATACATACACACACACACACATACACATATACTATAATCATTAATTCTTTATATCTAGACTCGGATACTAAGGGGCGCCCAAACCCTTAATTAAATTATATACAGTACTGCCCACATCACTTAATATATTTTCTAGATACGATTCTCTACCTCTAATTCCTTCTTTTTTCTTCATAATTATTGGCTGTCTCTCTATTTACTATTCTCTACTACATCTAATTCCTTCGTTTTTTTTCTTTTCTCTTTGTAATTATTGGCTGTCTCTCTATTTACTATTTACTATTTACTATTGACTGTTTCTATACTCTTTATTAAGTCTAGAATTCCTCTTTCTATCTCTTTTTTAGATAGACAGAAGGCTTGATAGATAAATAGATAGATAGATAGGTTAGTTTCCCTTGTTATGTTTTCGTCTTCTATTATACCTAGAGTATAGAAAACAGAACTGGGTAGGGAGAAACAAAACTATTTGCATATAAGCCAGACATTAGGAAGCCTTTTCAAAGTAGGTAATATAGTTTGTTTTAATTGGAAAACGTTTATTGTAACATTCATATATATTTTATATGAAAAAGATTGAAATTATCATTAGTATTTTCTAGATTAAGTAATTCTTCTTATTGGTAAATAGATTATGATTATTAATATTGAATGATATGAAATTAAGTTTTTGTTTGGCATTAAATCTATAGATAGTAGTAGTAGTAGTAGTAGTAGTAGTAGTAGTAGTAGTAGTAATAGTAGTAGTAGTAGTAGTAGTAGTAGTAGTAGTAGTAGTAGTAGTAGTAATAGTAGTAGTAGTAGTAGTAGTAGTAGTAGTAGTAGTAGTAGTAGTAGTAGTAGTAGTAGTAGTAGTAGTAGTAGTAGTAGTAGTAGTAGGAGAGAGAGAGAGAGAGAGAGAGAGAGAGAGAGAGAGAGAGAGTTACCATGGCATCACAAGTCATCATAAAATACATATATGAATGAGTGTGTGTCAATCACCTGCCTGGACACAAACAGTAGCCTATACACCTGTACAGTTATAAGATGATAACCACCGTCTATGTGAACTCCTTGCAGGCTATACTACACCATTAACTTCCCGAGGTCAACCCTGGACGAGGCTGGGTGGATAAGGATGATACAAGACCTGGGGAGAAGGGGTATCAGGAACATAGGGGACATGAGGGTGCCTGACACGTCCATAACAAGCCAACAGGCAGACCAAATCAACACCATCTGCTTTAACACTTTGGGGGCAGATTTTTACAGGTGAGTCTCCCTTCCTCCTACAATATTTTACCCCCCCCCCCCACACACACACACTGTCCCCTCTCTCCACTACTATACATACATACAGTATACTATACATCTCCCTCTCTCCCTCCTCTTTCACATCCCATATATATACAGTATACTCATATATATACTAGCCACCTCCCACACACACACACACACTGTCCCCTCTCTCCACTACTATACATACATACAGTATACTATACATCTCCATCTCTCCCTCCTCTTTCACATCCCATATATATACAGTATACTTATATATATACTAGCCACCTCCCACACACACACACACACACTGTCTCCTCTCTCTACTAATATACATACATACAGTATACTATACATCTCCCTCTCTCCCTCCTCTTTCACATCCCATATATATACAGTATACTCATATATATATAATAGCCACCTCCCATCATTTTGGGTTGGGTTGCAGAACAATAAATTCAACATTACTTTATTGCATTATTTATTTTATACTTTTTATCAATTTCCAGAGATAATTTCAACGACTTCAAGAAATAGTTGATCTCTGTGATGGTAAATGTTCAGCTGATCAACCAGACATCGGATTACATGAACTCAATCCACCTAATTCCATAATGGTCTCTCTCTCTCTCTCTCTCTCTCTCTCTCTCTCTCTCTCTCTCTCTCTCTCTCTCTCTTATATATAAATAATATTACTTACATATTTAAAAAACTTTAAGGTGGTACAGGGGTAGGGGGACAGGCTGGGGGGGGGGGTAGAAAGCCTGTCCCCTATTCCCACACCCCACTAACACCCCCCCTCAAACCTGTCCCTCTATTCTTGCACCCCCTAACCCCCCCAAGCCTGTCCCTCTATTCCTGCACCCCCCTAGCCCCCCCAAGCCTGTCCCTCTATTCTTGCACCCCCTAACTCCCCTAACAGGATTGGAGTGGGTTAGGGGGTGCAGGAATAGGGGGACAGGCTTTCTACCCCCCTCCCCCCCAACCTGTCCCCTTCTCCCGCACCCCCCCCCCCCAACCCCCCGACCCCCACACCCCACTAAACATATAGCTGCCTATAATTTAACACTTTATTAACACTAACTTTTATTATTATTCAACATATTTATAAAACATGCAATTATATTCTTAATAATATTAAAAATATATTAATTATATATTAATTATATATTAATTATATATTAATTATATATTAATTATATATTATTATTTATTAATTATATATTAATTATATATTAATTATATATTAATTACATATTAATTACATATTAATTATATATTAATTATATATTATTACACATTAATAATATATTAATTATATATTATTATATATTAATAATATATTAATTATATATTAGTATATATTAATAATATATTAATTATATATTATTATATATTAATAATATATTAATTATATATTATTAATTATTAAAAAAAAACATATTCTCAATATATTCCATAAAAAAAAACATTAAAAAAAAAACTTTTTAATTATTGATTTAATGTAAGTCGATGTTGTTCTGTAATAGTGTGTTTGATTAATTATTATCTTATACTAATATTATTGTGTTAATATTATAAGTTGCATCATTATTTACAATATTACTATTTTATAATTATTACAATGTTAATTTTTATTATTACTTTTATTGTATTAATATTATTATTTTACTTATTATTTACAATATTATTATTTTATAATTATCACAAAGTTAAAAATAATAATAATAATGATAATAATAATTAATAATCAATTATAATTCGATAATAATGTTATCACTTAATTAATATTAATATTAATTAGTGTTGATATTATCACTTTAATTATTATTTACAATACTACTATTTTCTAATTAACACAATGTTAATTACTGCTAATAAAATTATTATTATTATGAACATACAGTATATATGTAATTTTTTTGGTTTTTACCATAAATTAAGTTTTACATTTAAGTTTGCAGTACTGCCCAAAAAGCTTCCAGCTTTAAATGGACTTTCTGCCCTTCCTTTACTTCCCATTGTCTGTCATACACATGCCAGCATTAACTTGTCATATATACAGGACACCAACCAAGCCTATACCCATCACTCTCTCATACACATGCCAGCATTAACTTGTCATATATACAGGACACCAACCAAGCCTATACCCATCACTCTCTCATACACATGCCAGCATTAACTTGTCATATATACAGGACACCAACCAAGCCTATACCCATCACTCTCTCATACACATGCCAGCATTAACTTGTCATATATACAGGACACCAACCAAGCCTATACCCATCACTCTCTCATACACATGCCAGCATTAACTTGTCATATATACAGGACACCAACCAAGCCTATACCCATCACTCTCTCATACACATGCCAGCATTAACTTGTCATATATACAGGACACCAACCAAGCCTATACCCATCACTCTCTCATACACATGCCAGCATTAACTTGTCATATATACAGGACACCAACCAAGCCTATACCCATCACTCTCTCCTTTATTAGCCAGCAGCCACCTCAACATTAGTGTTTCTCTCCCCTTGCCTTGCCTTGCCTTGCCTTGCTACCATACACACACACCAAGCCACCAGACACTGTGTCCTATACTACTACCAAGAACCAATACATGGTGCCCTACATCACTACCTACTATTGGTTCCACTACTGTATCTTATATTACTGTTGTGTTCTATATTAAATAAACTATACTTAGTATTCGAGTCTGATGTTCACCTTCAGTAGTAATAAGTCATCACAGCTCTTATAGAGTCACATGTAGTTTATCCATGAATATAGTTTGAAATTATTATAAACACAACTTTTACAGTCCATTTCTTTTCATTTTCCAGTGAGGTAGACTTGTATCGGAATTGTCATCAGTTAAATGTATTTATTTATTTATTTTCGAAGGTTTATAACATATAGAAAAGGTAAGACTACATTAACATAGTTGAAAATTAACTCACTGTAGTATACACCCACTGACCAATGATATACTGGTAAGGTTCTCTAGAAAAGTAATTAAGGCTACTTGTTGGCAACATCTTTGACTACTTAGGGGTTACTTACGCCCGTAGTTTAAAACAAATTGAGGGCCTTTACTGGAGCTCTATGAATTCTCCAAACTACTCCAGGCAACTGATTCCCTATTAGAAACACTGAAGCTTTCTGTGGCCTGGATTATTTGGAGGGTTCTTAGAGCTCCAGTAAGGGCCCTCAATTTTTTTTAATACTACGGGCCTTACTAAGACTGGGAGAATGCCATCACCAAGTATAATTAGGGCTGTAATATGTACAGTTGGCTCCACTTCCGCATTTCTCCTCTCTCGTTGCCAATGTTGGGCCAGTCAGAAATTCTAATCCTGATCCACAAGTTGAAAAATTCGAAATATTCATATCCTTTGAGTGAAAGTATGAATATTTCGAATATTTTAACTTGTGAATCGGGATTCGAATTTCTGACTGGCCCAACATTGGCAACGACAGGGGAGAAACACGGGAGTGGAGCCAACTGTATGTGTGTGAAGGGTGTTGAGATGTGTGATATAAGATTATTTTAGGCTTGATTCCACAGTGGTATTGGTTTGTTAGCTTCCCAACCCACCACACTTGTAAGACTTCAATATTTTCCAAAAGCTGAGTATCCACATTCTCAAAAATTATGAAATAGTTTGATAATGATGATCACTGTATTATTTATTCACCAAATTCATTAAATAATTCACCTTTCGTTTGTGTGCCTACAAACCAATATGAACGACTGTGGAATCGACCCTAAGTATTGCTTGTACGAAAAACAAAACAAAAAATGGCTATTAAAAAAAAAGAGATTTGTGAGAAAAAATATGAACAGACACCAAGATTAAGCCAAGAACCCAGCCAGCCCCAGCCAGCCAGGCAGCCAACCAGCCAGCCATCCATTCAGCCAGCCAACCAGTCAGCCATTAAGGCAGCCAGGCAGTCAACCAGCCAGCCAGCCAGTCAGTCAGTCAGCTACATGAACCACTAGCACAATTGCTGCCAAAATAGAACTATATTAGTATTTGTCTTATTTCAAGCTGATATTATTACAGAGTACTTAAGGGGCCTGTGTTCGTGTATGAAAATTGGAGGCTTCTGATTCCTCCTGACTATGCCATGAAACAAGCTCCTTCTCTATAATTGGTGTTTCGTGGCAATATTTGAAGGACTCACTAACTTCCAATTTTCTGACTACATTACAGAGAACTTAAAGTGAATACAAGTAAGTATTATTAGACGATATCCTTCCCAATACTAACAATAATAATTATATTCATGTTGATGGTACAGTACATGTTGTTAAGATGCAACATGTTGTTACAAATCTTTCAGTTTCTCTCCTATTACACACACACACACACACACACACCCACACATACAGGAATAATATTGATGGTAAAGTCATGGTCTAATGTACTGCAACCTGGTGAATAAAAGCGAGCTATTTGAGTTAAATATATGAACCAAAATTGCACACACAAACAGCTATTGTTTCGGATCATTTTTCGAAGCCATCTCATTGGAAGGTGTTGCAGGATTATTGACCATGACTGTACTTGCCAACTTCATCCAGCTCCCCTTTCCTCGCTCTCTCCCTTCATCAAGTCATGTCAGCATGTTAAAATTAGTAAGATGCAAGATATCCATACAAATCCTTCCTTTTCTCTCCTATAGTGATTTTTAAGTTAAATCTGAATGGATCATCATATTCAAGAAAGTGTTATGTACAGTTGGCTCCACTCATCAGCCTGGATTAAAGACAACTCACACTGGGACTCCTCTGGTCCTGTAAAAACAAAATTTATAGCAGGGCAAACCTTCAAATGATAATACGCTGTGTGACAACCTTCTAACTGTTCCTTGGTAACTGCAACCACCAGCGTGTGATCCTTTGATACAATAATATAATCATAATCCACGTTCAACATCATGATCTCAGCCCCTAACCTCATAGGAAATGGCTTCACTGACCAGATATTGAAATGTACCTGATGTTTAGTTGGGATATGAATAAGAATGGTATTAGTTGTTAGACAAGATTCCAGCAATGGATAATAATACGATACCGAATCTCCTTCAAAAAATGGCTCTAACCCATAGTCATGTTTTGCAATCTCTATAATTTCCTGAAGATCACACACCGATATCAGATCAGAATCGACTTCCCCCAGAGCTGCATTTCTAAGATTATGAAGCAATTTTCTTGTTTGAGCATTCATCCTGATAATATGATTTTCCACTATACTCAAATATTGATTTAAATTTATAACAAATTCTGCAAAAGTTACACTTGAAGCTATTGTGCCTATATGAACAATTATGTCATTCGTTTTATTCACTATCACATTTACTGAATCAGCAACTTCAGACACCAATGAGTATGTACCTTCTATTACTCTGTCTTGTTCTTCAATAACCTTATGCAAAATTTCCATTCTACGTCCTAGTTCCTCCACATCATCACTGGTTGCTGTACCAAACAAAGCCTTTGCAATTACTCCCCCTATGTCAAACAAACCCCTCTTTGACCTACCCTTTGTAATCTTCTCATGGGCTAATTGTCTCATTTCCCCTTCAAAACTAGGTAAGTTTTCCTGAGAATACTTCATCATATTCTTTATTTGTGCAACCCTTTCTTGTAACTGTAACTTTATCTGCCACTCCAGAAGGTCGTCCTTGTTTACCAAAACATCTAATTCCGCAAAAGAATAATGTATGGCCCTACGAAACTGTAACTGAAACCTACTATCCTTTTCACTAAGATCCAATAACGTTCCCAAGTTAAGTCTTACTGTTATCACATCCGTAACAACTTCAAGCCGCCCATCATTGCCAACTAACGCGCCCGGTTTTATGTGGTCCTCTGTACTCCTGATACCAACAAACGCTGCGCACAACACCATGCAGAACATTGCCCCTGGCCACATGCTTTCTGTGAACAAATTCATATATTAGATTATTTTGTTTATTTGCCTTCCTGACCTCAATTGCATCCTATCTTCGTCTTCTACCTCCGTTTCTATTCCTATCTGTATCATTTCTTTTGGGACCTTCTTTAGCCTGTCCACATGTACCGTATAATCTACGTTTGTCATGTCACGTATCACTAACTTATTTCCTTTTACCTGATATACAATATAGGGTCCTCTAAACTTTGGAGACAATTTATTCTGCCTCTCTGGTGACGTAACCATCACCACATCTCCCTCTACTATACTTATTTCCTTTGTGTATTTATTTTGCTTAGCAATATTCTCTGCTCTTGAAGCCTCCATGTACTTCCTTACCTCTCTGTGTATTGTGGCAAACGCGTGTCTCTGTACACTCACGTAATCGTCCACGTTATACACTGGTCCTGGTTTCTCCACCAGTATATCATATGGTAGAACCTTGTCCTCCCCATAGATAATGTAATGTGGTGTCTTCCCTAGAGAAGAATGTAGAGAACTATTAATACAAGCAGTTACCTGACTTAACCAGTCCTCCCAACCTGCTTGAATTGATCCAACAAGGTGCCTCAGTACCTCCAAAATCTTCCTGTTAACCCTCTCTACCATACCGTTACTCTGTGGATGGTAGGCTACCGTAAATACTTGCTTAATACTGTACAAACTGCAAATTTCTTCCAAAACACTATTTCTGAATTCTGTCCCGTTGTCTGATAACAACACCCTGGGAATAGTGTAGGTGCAAAACAAAGAATTTACCAATGCATGAGCAATTGATAATGCTGACTTATCCTTTAAAGGAACTAATACCACAAACCTACTAAAATGGTCTACACATGTCAACAAATATTTCGAACCTTGATAACTAGTAGGTAGTTGCAACACATCTATGGCTACCACATCCCATGGTTTAGCCGGACTTGGAAATGTTTCCAGAGGAGCGGGTGGTCCCGTAGTCCCCTTGTGTCTTGCACATGACACACATTTCTGTACATGACTCTCTATGTCACCCCTCATCCTCAACCAAAAATATCGCGCTCTAGCTTCCCCTAGACACGCATCCCTCCCTCTATGACCTGCCTGTGGAGCGTCATGAAGGAGCTTCAACACTGTAGCTACTAGTGTCCCTGGTACTACTATCCTGTGGAGCGTCATGAAGGAGCTTCAACACTGTAGCTACTAGTGTCCCTGGTACTACTATCCTGTGGAGCGTCATGAAGGAGCTTCAACACTGTAGCTACTAGTGTCCCTGGTACTACTATCCTGTGGAGCGTCATGAAGGAGCTTCAACACTGTAGCTACTAGTGTCCCTGGTACTACTATCCTGTGGAGCGTCATGAAGGAGCTTCAACACTGTAGCTACTAGTGTCCCTGGTACTACTATCCTGTGGAGCGTCATGAAGGAGCTTCAACACTGTAGCTACTAGTGTCCCTGGTACTACTATCCTGTGGAGCGTCATGAAGGAGCTTCAACACTGTAGCTACTAGTGTCCCTGGTACTACTATCCTGTGGAGCGTCATGAAGGAGCTTCAACACTGTAGCTACTAGTGTCCCTGGTACTACTATCCTGTGGAGCGTCATGAAGGAGCTTCAACACTGTAGCTACTAGTGTCCCTGGTACTACTATCCTGTGGAGCGTCATGAAGGAGCTTCAACACTGTAGCTACTAGTGTCCCTGGTACTACTATCCTGTGGAGCGTCATGAAGGAGCTTCAACACTGTAGCTACTAGTGTCCCTGGTACTACTATCCTGTGGAGCGTCATGAAGGAGCTTCAACACTGTAGCTACTAGTGTCCCTGGTACTACTATCCTGTGGAGCGTCATGAAGGAGCTTCAACACTGTAGCTACTAGTGTCCCTGGTACTACTATCCTGTGGAGCGTCATGAAGGAGCTTCAACACTGTAGCTACTAGTGTCCCTGGTACTACTATCCTGTGGAGCGTCATGAAGGAGCTTCAACACTGTAGCTACTAGTGTCCCTGGTACTACTATCCTGTGGAGCGTCATGAAGGAGCTTCAACACTGTAGCTACTAGTGTCCCTGGTACTACTATCCTGTGGAGCGTCATGAAGGAGCTTCAACACTGTAGCTACTAGTGTCCCTGGTACTACTATCCTGTGGAGCGTCATGAAGGAGCTTCAACACTGTAGCTACTAGTGTCCCTGGTACTACTATCCTGTGGAGCGTCATGAAGGAGCTTCAACACTGTAGCTACTAGTGTCCCTGGTACTACTATCCTGTGGAGCGTCATGAAGGAGCTTCAACACTGTAGCTACTAGTGTCCCTGGTACTACTATCCTGTGGAGCGTCATGAAGGAGCTTCAACACTGTAGCTACTAGTGTCCCTGGTACTACTATCCTGTGGTGCTCAATCCCATCCACCGTAGTTACCTTGTGTAGAATATTATCCTTAAGGATAAAGTCTGTTACTCTCAATGGTAATCCTGGTACTTCCACTTCTTCCCCCGACTCTAGAGCATAGATTACCACTTTCCACATAGCATCTTTCCTCTGCTCCACCTTTAACTTCTTTGGGGATATTGTACTTAATGTCGTCACTGCATTAACAGTCTGCCGACTTAGTGCATCTGCCACTACATTCATCTTCCCTGGCACAAAGCTGAAAATGGGGTTAAACTCTAAAATAGTTAAGTGCCACCTTGCTAACTTTCCTGTCATGTTCTTACCTTTAAACAACTCTAGGCAAGGACGATGATCAGTACACACTGTAATATCATACCCAAATATGATAGCCCTAAAATGTTTTAATGCCCATACTATGGCATACGCCTCCTGATGAGTTACACTGTACTTCTTTTCAGTGTCACTTAATGCCTTACTTGCATATCCTATGGGTTTTAATTTCCCTTTGTCATCCTGCTGAGCCAAAACCGCTCCCAGTCCAACCCCTGACGCATCTGTGTGTAAAACAAAAGGCTTAGTAAAATCTGGGAATGCTAGAACCGGTGGTTGTGTCAATGCCTCCTTCAATATACCAAAAGCTTCCTCTTGCTCTGGTCCCCACTCAAACTTGTTAGCCTGCTTTAGCAGTTTAGTCAATGGTGCTGCTTTACTAGAAAACTGGTACACAAAACTCCTGTAGTACCCTGCTAGCCCCCAAAACGATCTTACATTATCTGCCTTACCGGGTGTTGGAAACTTCAAAATTGCCTTTATTTTGTCCTGGTTAACATGTATTCCAGTCTCATCCACCTCGTGCCCCAAATATCTTATTTTCTGTTTCAAGAACTCACACTTGCTTAGTTTCAACTTTAGCCCTGCAGAAGCTAATCTGTCTAAAACTTTCCTTAATTTCTCCAGGTGAGTAGGCACATCCTTTGAGAATATTATGATGTCATCTAGATAAACTAGTGCATCCTTCCCAATTAAACCTGCCAACACGTTATTTACCAGCCTTTGAAACGTCGTTGGTGCATTGCACAGCCCAAATGGCATTCTGCGAAACTGATAATGTCCTTGATGAGTGGAAAACGCTGTAACTTCACGAGACCTCTCGTGTACTGGTACTTGCCAATAACCAGACAACAAATCTAAGGTAGAGAAAACCTTGTTTCCCTCACCTATAGCCTGCAACAAATCATTCAAATGAGGCATGGGATACTTATCTGGTATTGTCTTCTGATTTACCCTCCGGTAATCAATTACTGGTCTATAAGTCCCATCCTTCTTTGGAACCAAAAATATCGGACTACTCCACGGAGATGTCGAAGGTTCAATCACCTTCTGGTCCAACATATCCCTTACAGTGTCATCAACAATCTGTCTCTGGGAATGAGGAAGCCTATATGATTTAATATAGCTGGGTTCTGCTTCTCTCTTTAACTTAATCACATGTGAAGTTAGGTCTGTACTACCTAAAGACTCTCCAACAAGAGCTATAGCCTTCCTATACCCTTGAAGTAACTGCAACAATTCCTCCTTGCCTTCTGTATTACCCCCAGTTTTGACTTGGTTCCTTAATTCTGTGGAAGGTTCTGCATCTACACATCCAACAACACTCACGACAGGTAGGTTATGTTTGGGTTCTAGGACTGTCCCATTGTATACAAGGAAATCACACAATTGACTGCCTGGCTTAACCTCAACTTCCACTCCCGTGTTATTTACTGCCAGTACCACAGTCTCACCCCCTGACTTTACTGTAGTCAAGGTAGACTCTAGCGACACACCCTTCAACTTACATGTTTCTGACATGCAAACAACATCTACTCCTTCTTTCACTCCTTTTAAACACACGTTGAATTGAAACATTTCCTGCGGTTGCAGCCTGTGGCCACCAGGTACAATCGCAGTCACAACAGTCCAACGCATAACTTCTGCCCTAGACGTGTCGCATAGTCTATCTTGTTCATGAACCCCTTGTAACTTTTCCAAACCCCTCACATAACCCACTGTCTTAACCTCCTTATTTGAGTGTTTTGCTTGTGGAGTTGCCATGCACAAATAAGGTATGTTCTCATGAACAATTAATCCTTCACCTGGGTACACCTCAATCTTCCGTTCAGCCATGGTTGATAAACCAAGCAACCCGCTTGCCATGGGATGAAATTTACTCACCACATAGAATGATGCAGTAAAAATTGAGCTACCCCTGAAATGAACTGGCAAACTCACAACCCCAAGGACATCCACTGTAGTCCCTGACACTCCACTGAGTTGGTATTGTGGCTGTTCTAATGCATACTTCTTCCCAGAATGATATTTCCTAATATTTCGATACGTTTCCTGCGATATAAGATTTACTACTGCTCCCGTATCGATTAACAGTGCCCCTGGAACACCTCCAATGGTAGCACTTCCCACAGATAGATGATTATTCCTACTTATGGCTGAGACTATCGATGACTCTACATCGCTAGGCATTTGTCTTCCATGCTCTGGTCACAATGCCTCATCCGACCCTGACCGTCGGCCACCCATACGAGACTTATTCTCCTCGTGCATTGCACGTCGTATGGTTCCACATTCCTTTGTTACGTGGTCTGTCCATCGGTGTATTTCACACCACTTACTTTGTTCTGGGGGCCAATAACCTCTCCCCTGCTGATAAGTGTTCGACTGTGCATAGTGGAATCCACTTCCACTACCACTACCACGCCCTCTGGCATGTCCACCACGCCCTCTCGCGGCGCCTCGATACTGTGCCTGACCCCTACTCATAGCACCTCTATACTGATCCCCTTTAGATCTTTCTCTTAATTGTAGGCATTCAGCCTTTACATGACCCCATTTATGGCAATGGAAACATTCTCCAGGATACCTCCCTGAAGAATTTCCTCCTCTGTTATTCTTTTGTCCTGCTACCGCATGTACCCCTTGCGGTGCAACCCCTGACCTCTTGTCAGTCACCTCGGCTTGTAACACAGCCGTTTGTTGCCCTGGTGCACTCTGATTCTTAAACAGTCTGTGCACCACAGAATCTCTAATCTCACCCTTTAATTCATTTATGATGTGCCAAACTCCCTTCCCTTGTTCTAATTGTTTCTTCCTGACCCTTCTCTGGTCTTCATCTGACAGAAACAAATAGAATATCAAATATTCAAACAAATCACAGCAATCATCTATTTTGACCCATTCATCCCCCTCAAATTCCTTACACCATTTGGTATCCTCCAGGCTATCTTGTATATCTTTACGTATAACACCCGCTTTTGACCCTGCCACTTCTAACGGTGCGTGTATGGTATTCCTCCCCAGTTCCTTAAATGTTTTGTGTGCCCAAGCTGAGCAACCTTCTGGAGCCGCCGTCCTGTACACTACAATTAGTGACTTTTTAAACTCTTCCCAAGTTAACTGCTTCTTTGACGACCTCCCAAACAAGATACTAGAATGCAACAACTGTCTCGCTGACTCTCCCTCTATTCTTGAGTCTGCGTATCCTATTTTACCCCTATCATCCGTAATATTATATTCCACGAATGATTGCTCAAGTCTCCGTATAAACTCTTCTATCGTGTACCTCTTATTCGGATTCCCATCAAACTTGGGAACCGAATCCTCACCTGTAAATACCCTCATAATATTTGCTGGTTGAAACCCTGGTGCGTTACCCACCATAACATTACCTGTCATCCCTGAGTTAGTGAAATTCTGACCTGTAGCTTGATTAGGGTTTAATCCCCCCACCGAACTGGTGCTTGCAGTTGCCATTGGAACTTTTGGTCGTACACTATCTTTACTCCTTCCACTGCCTACTGGCGGTGGTAACCTATACAAGTTATCCCTTGCTATGTCACTACCCTCTACACTGTCAGCCCTAAACTGGTATCCACTACGTAAATGCCCTGGCACTGGACTGTTCAGTCCCCTAATCTGTTCGTGGATATTAGTGGTATTGGGAGTAGGAGGGAAATTTAATTCCTCCTCACTGCTACTACTATCTCCTGTTTCCTGTGGTGCCTTCTCAACTGGTACCTTTGCCGTTGATTTAAACTTCCTAAACATATCTGCTATAAATCACTTCCTATTTACTTATCACAACACCATAAATTATACTTGTTACAACATACATGTGCAAATAAAATAACCCAACAACATGTAACTACTGTGTGTGTATGTTCACTGTGTATATGTATAGAATTAAAAATAACTAACCAATGGATATTTTGGAGAAATACAGATGTTCAGTAGTAAAGAATATGTGGTTGCCACACACTCCCAGAATAGCGCCACGCAGTCTCTGCTCACGTCTCCAGTCGCTATTCTCACAGTCACCTCCTTTCCACTCTTCTTGATCCCTTCCTTACGTCCGTCCTTCCCCGATGAGAGTACCCACAATCAGACAATTCCTCCTTTTTTCCCTGGGAAATGCACACAGGGAAAAATGCCTGAATAGAGTAGGTTAAGTTTCCCAGCTTACCACAGCAACTGGTAACTCGTCCCGTTGATGGTGCCACCGTGACCTTGATCTAGCTGCTTCAGTGTTGCCAACGCTAGAAGTCACACCTCCCCACTCATACACAATTATTCTGTTGGAGTATAAAGTAATTACTGAAGGACACTGTGAATATTCGTATCCTTAACCGCTGCCACCATCATGTAGCCGTGGGGGGTCCAGTACTCAGCTTCTCGTGCAGTACTCAGCTTGTCACTCCTGTTGAATATACCAACATACCAACGGACTCTCAATTATACTTCAGTATGGCTATCTCTTACCAGCCAACTGTACAGACTTACTATTCTCTGTTTGTAGTCTCTGCTTCAATCAACTCACTTACTCTTACCGTTGATGAAGTACCCTTATTAGTCTTACTACTGGGGAATATATTTAGTACTCAAAGGTTTAGAGTAAACTCATGGACTTGTCTCTCTTTACTGATGTAGCTTATTTATCAGTTACAGATTACAGGTTATAGTATACTAGACCAACTCGGTCTCAAAGCTATGAACAATTAGAGGGATATTCTATATAACCTGTTTAACCTGAGGTAGGGCCTGGAATACACTCCTCGCCTCAAACACACGTCAGGCGTGGCACTGTGACATAGCCACACACCCTCATAGGTTATAGGTTTGTGATAAAGTAACACTACATTTATACATGATATATACAACCTTAAACTACCCGGTTATACAAGAATAGAATGAGCAAACATACATTGTCCTTAACTCTATATATACAATTACAGTAACAGTTACTTATAACCTAAAGATTAACATTAACAGATAATGTACAGAGCACAATCTAGTATTCAGATCTTGGAACTAGTGTCAATGAACCCACGCCTCTCTGTCATTAAATACACAGGATGCGATCTAACACCTTGCAGTTTTTGACCAGCAAGCATCAGGCATATACTAGAGCCTACGTGACTGCTACCATGAATACAACATTGATACATTATACAATATTGATACACCGATACAATTGCAGCCAGTGGACTGTAACTTCTCTCACTCTCTCACCTTAACACTTAGTACCTGTTCTACATCCCTCCAAAACCCGGACGTGTGATCAGCATTGCAGCCAGTGGACTGTAACTTCTCTCACTCACTCACCTTAACACTGAGTACCTGTTCTACATCCCTCCAAAACCCGGACGTGTGATCAGCATTGCAGCCAGTGGACTGTAACTTCTCTCACTCACTCACCTTAACACTGAGTACCTGTTCTACATCCCTCCAAAACCCGGACGTGTGATCAGCATTGCAGCCAGTGGACTGTAACTTCACTCACTCACTATAAATAACACTGAATACCTGTTCAACATCCCTCCAAAACCCGGACGTGTGATCATCATTGCAGCCAGTGGATTGTAACTTCTCTCACTCACTCACCTTAACACTGAGTACCTGTTCTACATCCCCCCAAAACCTGGACGTGTGATCAGCATTGCAGCCAGCGGACTGTAACTTCTATCACTCACTCACCTTAACACTGAGTACCTGTTCTACATCCCTCCAAAAACTGGACGTGTGATCAGCATTGCAGCCAGTGGACTGTAACTTCTCTCACTCACTCACCTTAACACTGAGTACCTGCTCTACATCCCTCCAAAACCCGGATGTGTGATCAGCATTGCAGCTAGTGGACTGTAACTTCTCTCACTCACCCACCTTAACACTGAGTACCTGTTCTACATCCCTCCAAAACCCAGACGTGTGATCAGCATTGCAGCCAGTGGACTGTAACTTCACTCACTCACTCACCTTAACACTGAGTACCTGTTCTACATCCCCCCAAAACCCGGACGTGTGATCAGCTAGGCAGCCAGTGGACTGTAACTTCTCTCACTCACTCACCTTAACACTGAGTACCTGTTCTATATCCCTCCAAGACACGGACGTGTGATCAGCATTGCAGCCAGTGGACTGTAACTTCTCTCACTCTCTCACCTTAACACTGAGTACCTGTTCTACATCCCTCCAAAAAACGGACGTGTGATCAGCATTGCAGCCAGTGGACTGTAACTTCTCTCACTCACTCACCTTAACACTGAGTACCTGTTCTACATCCCTCCAAAACCCGGACATGTGATCAGCATTGCAACCAGTGGACTGTAACTTTTCTCACTCACTCACCTTAACACTGAGTACCTGTTCTACATCCCACCAAAACCCGGACGTGTGATCAGCATTGCAGCCAGTGGACTATAACTTCTCTCACTCACTCACCTTAACACTGAGTACCTGTTCTACATCCCTCCAAGACACGGACGTGTGATCAGCATTGCAGCCAGTGGACTGTAACTTCTCTCACTCTCTCACCTTAACACTGAGTACCTGTTCTACATCCCTCCAAAACACGGACGTGTGATCAGCATTGCAGCCAGTGGACTGTAACTTCTCTCACTCACTCACCTTAACACTGAATACCTGTTCTACATCCCTCCAAGACACGGACGTGTGATCAGCATTGCAGCCAGTAGACCGTAACTTCTCTCTCTCACTCACCTTAACACTGAGTACCTGTTCTACATCCTTCCAAAACCCGGACGTGTGATCAGCATTGCAGCCAGTGGACTGTAACTTCTCTCACTCACTCACCTTAACACTGAGTACTTGTTCTACATCCCTCCAAAACCCGAACGTGTGATAAGCATTGCAGGCAGTGGACTGTAACTTCTCTCACTCACTCAACTTAACACTGAGTACCTGTTCTACATCCCTCCATAACCCGGACGTGTGATTAGCATTGCAGCCAGTGGACTGTATCTTCTCTCACTCACTCACCTTAACACTGAGTACCTGTTCTACATCCATCCAAAACCCGGACATGTGATCAGCATTGCAGCCAGTGGACTGTAACTTCTCACTCACTTACTTTAACACTGAGTACCTGTTCTACATCCCTCCAAAACCCGGACGTGTGATCAGCATTGCAGCCAGTGGACTGTAACTTCTCTCACTCACTCACCTTAACACTGAGTACCTGTTCTACATCCCTCCAAAACCCGGAAGTGTGATCAGCATTACAGCCAGTGGACTGTAACTTCTCTCTCTCACTCACCTTAACACTGAGTATCTGTTCTACATCCCTCTAAAACCCGGACGTGTGATCAGCATTGCAGGCAGTGGACTGTAACTTCTCTCACTCACTCACCTTAACACTGAGTACCTGTTCTACATCCCTCCAAAACCCGGACGTGTGATCAGCATTGCAGCCAGTGGACTGTAACTTCTCTCACTCACTCACCTTAACACTGAGTACCAGTTCTACATCCCTCCAAAACCCGGACGTGTGATCAGCATTGCAGCCAGTGGAATGTAACTTCTCTCACTCACTCACCTTAACACTGAGTACCTGTTCTAAATCCTCCAAAACCCGGACGTGTGATCAGCATTGCAGCCAGTGGACTGTAATTTCTCTAGCTCAGTCACCTTAACACTGAGTACCTGTTCTACATCCCTCCAAAACCCGGACGTGTGATCAGCATTGCAGCCTGTGGACTGTAACTTCTCTCACTCACTCACTGTAAAGGGAAGTCGAGCTGTATAGCCTGTTTCCTCTTCCCATGAAACCAGGCAAGTCTGAACAAGGTGATAGTAAGGAACCGTGGATTGAGATAAACACAAATAAACAAACGGAGTTGAGTATATTCTTTGTTTCCCGGAATTACTCTTCACACACATAAAATATGTACAACAAATAGCCCAGAGCAACCAATGATCACGGTAATGCTCTTAATACTAGGGAATTGACCCCAAGTCCACTACACAATAAATATCACAGCAATCGGAGAGCTCAGGTAGCCAGCGAGGAGAGCAGCTTTCTTGGTGTGATGCTGAGAGTGCTCTGCCGACTGAAGGTAAGTGGAGTCCTGTAGTAAACTCGGTTGGGCTTCAGAAGGAGATGAAACGGGACACTGAGGCTTCAATAAATCTTGTAGTAGACGAGTCGAGCATTTCTTCGGACTCATCCGACTACCAATCAGCACCCCAATAGTCCGGAGAAGTAAAGTGGTGTTTCGCCCTCACATTAGCATTTTTTTTACCTGAAAATTGATTTTTTTCTAGAACAGTGTTGACATGTACAAATCGCTTCTGAGACCCAAAAAACTCGATTTTTCGGTGTTTTTAGGCTAAATTTGGGATATAAACGGGTATCGAAGATGCATGCACAAATCGACTTTTTGGGCCCAAAAAACGTGTTTTAACAGGCAGGCAGGCAGGTAGGGAGGCAGGCAGGCAGGCAGGTAGGTAGGCAGGCAGGCAGGCAGGTAGGCAGGCAGGCAGGCAGGTAGGGAGGCAGGCAGGCAGGCAGGCAGGCAGACAGGCAGGTAGGGAGGCAGGCAGGCAGGTAGGCAAGCAGACAGGAAGGGAGGCTGGCAGGCAGGTAGGCAGGCAGGCAGGGAAATCTGACTTATATAGGGATGAACTGAACCAATTTTCTATCCCGTTTCTACCACTAAAGAAAACGTGTTTATTAACATACACCATGCTATTATATATTAGATATATAGATTATAAATTATTCATTATTATTATTATTATTACTACTATTATTACCTGTATTATTATTATTATTATTAGTAGTAGTAGTAGTAGTAGTAGTAGTAGTAGTAGTATTGCCAATTCAGGCTTTTGTTCTGGCTATACTTACGACTCTCTCTCTCTCTTTCTCTCTCACACACACATGTAAACAAAGAAACATTTGCAATGAAATGAAATGAAAATAATGCCCTTGAAAACGAATAATGTGTACTAAAAGTGAAATAGTAGTATTAAAAATCGTGTAGATTAAAGTGAAGTATAAAGGTGTGCAATATAGTAGATGAAAATTGAAAATGACTCGAATGTGTAAATGCAGTGTTGCCATGGTGTTGTAGCCACCACTAGCCACCTCTAGCCCAAGTGTGAAGGGTAGAAGCAGTGTTACCAATGTTTTGTAGCCCAGTTTTGTAGCCCCAAGGTGAGTTGTGATTGGCTAAAATGGGGGTGTTGGCGATTTTTGTCGAATATATATAAGGTCGTAAGCCGCCGGGGTGGTTGGTGGGGTGGGGGAGGGTAAAACAAGGGCTTGGGGGGGCGAAATTTTGGATTTAGAAGCCAAATAAAAAAAAATTTGGGCTTCTTCTCCACAGCCTAACCAAACCAAGCCTTATTTAACCTAACCTCTTCCTATTATAATTAGTAGTAATAGTATTAGTAGTAGTAGTAATATTAGTAGTAGTAGTAATATTACCTAACCTAACCTAGACCACAGCAGACTACCGGGACCTAACCGGGGCAGACTACCGGGACCTAACCGGGGCAGACTACCGGGACCTAACCTAACATAACAGGACCGGGACAGACTACCGGGACCTAACCGGGGCAGACTACCGGGACCTAACCTAACATAGCCTAACCGGGGCAGACTACCGGGACCTAACCTAACATAACAGGACCGGGACAGACTACCGGGACCTAACCGGGGCAGACTACCGGGACCTAACCTAACATAACAGGACCGGGACAGACTACCGGGACCTAACCGGGGCAGACTACCGGGACCTAACCTAACATAACAGGACCGGGACAGACTACCGGGACCTAACCGGGGCAGACTACCGGGACCTAACCTAACATAGCCTAACCGGGGCAGACTACCGGGACCTAACCTAACATAACAGAACCGGGACAGACTACCGGGACCTAACCGGGGCAGACTACCGGGACCTAACCTAACATAACAGGACCGGGACAGACTACCGGGACCTAACCGGGGCAGACTACCGGGACCTAACCTAACATAACAGGACCGGGACA
>JAWZYT010005487.1:22500-25000 GCA_034508575.1 Petrolisthes manimaculis
AACCTAACCTAACCTAACCCCTAACCTGCTGCCCCGCTGCCCCGCCGCCCCGCCCCGCTGCCCCGCCCCACTGCCCTGCCCCACTGCCCCGCCGCCGCCCGGCTGTCACCCCGCTGCCCCGCCGCCCCGCTGCCCTGCCGCCCCGCTGCCCCGCCACCCCCGCTGCCCCGCCACCCTGCCCCACTGCCCCGCTGCCCCGACGCCCCGCTGCCCCGCTGTCCAGCCCCGCCGCCCCACTGCCCCGCCCCGCTGCCCCGACGCCCCTCTGCCCCGCCGCCCCGCCCCGCAACTGCCCCACTGCCCCGCCCCGCTGCCCCGCCCCGCTGCCCCGCCGCCCCGCTGCCCCGCCCCGCTGCCCCGCATCCCGCTGCCCCGCCGCCCTGCTGCCCTGCCGCCCCGCTACCCCGCCTCGCAACTGCCCCGCATCCCCGCCCCGCCCCGCTGCCCCGCTGCCCCGCCCCGCTGCCCCGATGCCCTGTCGCCCCGCTGCCACGCCGCCACGCTGCCCCGCCCCGCAACTGCCCTGCCGCCCCGCTGCCCCTAACCTAACCTAACCTAACCTAACCTAACCTAACCTAACCTAACCCAACCTAACCTAACCTAACCTAACCTAACCTAACCCAACCTAACCTAACCTAACCTAACCTAACCCTTAACCTAACCTAACCTAACCCAACCTAACCTAACCTAACCCAACCTAACCTAACCCTTAACCTAACCTAACCTAACCTAACCTAACCTAACCCTTAACCTAACCTAACCCAACCTAACCTAACCTAACCTAACCTAACCCTTAACCTAACCTAACCTAACCTAACCTAACCCCTAACCTGCTGCCCCGCTGCCCCGCCGCCCCGCCCCGCTGCCCCGCCCCACTGCCCTGCCCCACTGCCCCGCCGCCGCCCGGCTGTCACCCCGCTGCCCCGCCGCCCCGCTGCCCTGCCGCCCCGCTGCCCCGCCACCCCGCTGCCCCGCCACCCTGCCCCACTGCCCCGCTGCCCCGACGCCCCGCTGCCCCGCTGTCCAGCCCCGCCGCCCCACTGCCCTGCCCCGCTGCCCCGACGCCCCGCTGCCCCGCCGCCCCGCCCCGCAACTGCCCCACTGCCCCGCCCCGCTGCCCCGCCCCGCTGCCCCGCATCCCGCTGCCCCGCCGCCCTGCTGCCCTGCCGCCCCGCTGCCCCGACGCCCTGCTGCCCCGCTGTCAAGCCCCGCCGTCCTGCTGCCCCGCCCCGCTGTCCCGCATCCCGCTGCCCCGCTGCCCCGCCGCCCCGCTACCCCGCCTCGCAACTGCCCCGCATCCCCGCCCCGCCCCGCTGCCCCGCTGCCCCGCCCCGCTGCCCCGATGCCCTGCCGCCCCGCTGCCACGCCGCCCCGCTGCCCCGCCCCGCAACTGCCCTGCCGCCCCGCTGCCCCTAACCTAACCTAGCCTAACCTAACCTAACCTAACCCAACCTAACCTAACCTAACCTAACCTAACCCTTAACCTAACCTAACCTAACCCTTAACCTAACCTAACCTAACCTAACCTAACCTAACCCTTAACCCAACCTAACCTAACCTAACCTAACCTAACCTAACCCTTAACCTAACCTAACCTAACCTAACCTAACCTAACCCAACCTAACCTAACCTAACCTAACCTAACCCTTAACCTAACCTAACCTAACCTAACCTAACCCCTAACCTGCTGCCCCGCTGCCCCCGCCGCCCCGCCCCCGCTGCCCCGCCCCACTGCCCTGCCCCACTGCCCTGCCCCACTGCCCCGCCGCCGCCCGGCTGTCACCCCGCTGCCCCGCCGCCCCGCTGCCCTGCCGCCCCGCTGCCCCGCCACCCCGCTGCCCCGCCACCCTGCCCCACTGCCCCGCTGCCCCGACGCCCCGCTGCCCCGCTGTCCAGCCCCGCCGCCCCACTGCCCCGCCCCGCTGCCCCGACGCCCCGCTGCCCCGCCCCGCAACTGCCCCGCCCCGCTGCCCCGCCCCGCTGCCCCGACGCCCCGCTGCCCCGCCCCGCTGCCCCGACGCCCCGCCACCCCGCCCCGCAACTGCCCCACTGCCCCGCCCCGCTGCCCTGCCCCGCTGCCCCGACGCCCCGCCACCCCGCCCCGCTGCTCCGACGCCCTGCTGCCCCGCTGTCAAGCCCCGCCGCCCCACTGACCCGCCCCGCTGCCCCGCATCCCGCTGCCCCACCGCCCTGTTGCCCCGCCGCCCCGCTACCCCGCCTCGCAACTGCCCTGCCTCCCCGCCCCGCCCCGCTGCCCCGCCGCCCCGCTGCCCTGCCCCGCTGCCCCGATGCCCTGCCGCCCCGCTGCCACGCCGCCCCGCTGCCCCGCCCCGCAAACTGCCCTGCCGCCCCGCCCCACTGCCCTGCCGCCACGCCGCCCCTGCCGCCCCGCTGCCCCTAACCTAACCTAACCTAACCTAACCCAACCTAACCTAACCTAACCTAACCCTTAACCTAACCTAACCTAACCTAACCTAACCTAACCCTAACCTAACCTAAC